>JAATLQ010036326.1:14284-49433 GCA_013421005.1 Heliconius erato x Heliconius himera | reverse complement strand
CTTTCTTATTTACACCACTAAAGAAAATTATGCAGATAAGTGCTAAAAAACAACTTTTCATGCAAATTATCATAAAAGCTTATTATTAATTCATTCAGAATGTTATATCAATCATACATATTATATAGAGTCACCGCCGCTGTTAGCCTCATACTACCCGTACATACTGATTAAACACACTACTTAGATGTCATTAAATATTTACATATTTATGTCAGTCGAGCTTAAAAGCTTAGAGACTAAAAAGTTCAATCCTTATTCGAAATAATCAATCAAATATAGATAACAAATATTAATTTAGAATGTATTTTTTATCATAATTTTTATTTATACATTTTTTTGAGCAACTTCAAAAAATAGATAGAGGGGATAGAGGGAAGGGAGGGAGGAATGGAGATTATCAATTTGACTGTACGTTTGTTTGTATGTATGTGCTATAACTAAATTGCATCTTATGACAAAATCTGGATGCAAATACGATGGTTGTGAAATCCCTTCCCCTTCGGAGGAATAAATTATTTTCATTTTTGGTATTCAAATTGTTAAGTTCTAAACACGCAGAAAATCTCAACAGTAGGTCCTCTCTCCATAAACGGAGAATAAAAAACTATAACAGGTATAAATACGTCCATATATGTATATGATTCTTTATATTGGACGAATTATGAATTTATGACCATCAAATAGCATTTTTACAGTCAGATAACCACTAAGCCTATACACACAACAAATTTCAAATGAAAGTAAATGGAAACTCATTATAATTGCAAATAAGCTATCTCCGCACTTTAGTTGATAGCAATTAATAAAAGCAGGAAAATACGACCCAATTCCGCTTCAATTTCAATAGAATCAATTAGGATTAGTTGTGAAATAGGAAAGTGTCGCCATATAATATCATTCTCATTTTAGCGTCCGTCCATTGTGCTACTAACTTGGCTATGAAGTTATTCAATATTTTATCTGTAATCTGAAAATGTTGACGCTATTGTAGGTGAGTGGAAACTATCTGGTTCAGCACGCGTTTAATGTGGACTCGATTCCAATTCAGGGGAATGATCATATAAAAGTTTTCTTTTTTCAGCTTCATGCTTCTCCATGGAAACTAGTGTTAAGACACTCCGTTCCCCACTTTCCGCCGGATTTTGGAGGCATTGCGTGTTGAGTGGCGGAACTCAACGCCACTGTTTGCCTCGACACTAGAGCAAAGAAATAGAAATATACATTTCTTCGAGTGGGGATCGAACCCACAACCGTCGCGTTACAGTCACACCCTTGTGCCCCTGGGCCACGACGGCCTCAAAATTATATTTTATTAGTGCCAAATCACAGCACAGCGTTGGGTTACGTCATTCATTATGCATAGTACCGAAATAGAGCACAATTTAAAGGAAGAAATTCCTTTATATTATTTTATCACTATAATGTTTTAAAATATCTTACTATCTTACAGTTAAAATTATTATTTAATTCAATTGTACCGCTGCTATTTGTTTTAGATGGTAAAAGGTTAACCTTTACTAATGATAACTATGTAGATAGCTCGTTTTGTTATAATAATTTCTGTTATGAGAGCGTTTCATTTGTGTAAATTATGGAGCTAAAGTTTTTTTCTAGTATTAATAATAAATATTAGGTAACGCAAAGCTTCTGTAATATTTATGTATTGTATATATTGACTTAAATAATTTTTAACCTTAATTTTTAAACGAAATATCTAATTTAATACGAGTCAAATAGTCAAGAAGATAAGAAAATAATATTCTGCCTCCCAGAGGGGTTTCTGAAAAGATTGAAAGTGGAAAAATGAAATAAAATGATTAAAAAAATACCTTTGTTATATTTGTTACATTCTACCGAACCTGCTGTAAATTATGCTTACCTGTAATGAAAAATAGACATAATTTAAAAAATAATTAATCAAAGAAATATGCATAAAATTGTTAATAAAAAAATAACTTTCACACGTAGTACGTTGCACATATTCACATACGGTGAAAAGAAACGTAGACCAAAACAAAGAAAACATTGTGAAAATTAATAATATGTGCCATAAATATCGTGTGATTTTGTAGGTTCGTTTCTCACCCGGTGAAATTAAACATTTTAATTTCCTTCTTTTGATAACTATATAGATAAATTAACAATAATAACACAAAGCGCGGTGTTGAGTTCCGCAATTAAAAACGAACAAACATTTCGAAAATTGGACGGGAAGTGGGGAATGGAATGTTTTAATAAAAAGCTCCCTCTGTTTACCCAGCTTATATCTTAAAATAAAACCAAGATTAAAAATAAACAAAATTTCCCAATTTTCTTCCAAGTACACATACAAACATACATTATCGTATAGCAACGAGATTTATATTGACTAGCACTTAATACATAGTACCGTATAACGGCACATTACTATAGCACCACGTGATAAAGCTCCTATTATATTGAATTATTGTTGTATAAGGTTCTGATAAAAGTTTCTTTCCAGTTAAAGTGGGACAGAGATTGTCACAAAGGTCAAGTGATATGCGTATAATATATAGTGGGCTGTGTAGTAAATTGAATGTATGAATTAGTTACAGTAAGAAATGGTGTGCGGTTTTTTTTGTTTGTTTTGTATTGTTAATTTACAAACTGTGAGTTTAAATTTAATTGTTTAATACAAGAACGATTTATACTAGGTTATGATTTATTTTATAATTCTTAACAATAATCGAAAAAAAATGATGTTACTGAGCAGTTTTTTTTAGCACTTGGCAGAGGCAATCTTATTTAGTTAGTTGAGGTGCGTCGCTCTGTACGCAATGCCACCAGAATTCGACTAAAATAAGGAAACAGAAACGGGATATAGCGTGAAACTAATAAAAAAACCGTTTAACTACAATATTTATTAAGAAACATACATAATAAGTCCAATACAATACAAACATACATAAAAGTAAATAAATGATAAAAGGTTCTAAAAAGGATAAACCGCAAACGGAACATTTCGCAAATGTTTTCAATATTTGCCCTACTTTAGATTGAATCACTTATGATTCACGTGAATATTGTGTTATGCAGTGAGTAGTGTATTGTTACGAAATTGGCAATGTGACTGTACATATTATATATTAGGGATCGGAAAATATGTAAAAAAAACAGCTTCACGCTGTATCCCGCACACAGCAGGGTAGCTCTGCTTACCTAGTGTTCCTAACCTCCGAACGGGAGCCTAGTGTTAAGACATTCCGTTCCCCACTTTCTGCCGAATTCTGGAGGCATTGCGCGGAGGCAAATCGCGGAGATATAAGCACAAAGCCAATATCTAGGCTATTTACTCGAGTTTTGTTTAAAAATTTGATTAAAAAATAAAAACAAATATCGTCTATAGAGATATATGTATATAATGTTGTACTTCTTACGTAACTAAAAAAACGCAATTGACAAGTGTGGAATAACTTTAAAAAATGTTTGAAAACGCAGTTCTATTTACCACGTCCATATTACAACAAAACGTAAAATAATATTACTGTGGATTGCATAATATGTATGTATGTATGTAGGTATCCGTCGGAAAGTAGGTCGAGCCTGTATTATTATAACTGATAAATATTGCATATGAAGCTGTCATAGCTTAGTTGTTAAGTCTTTGACTGTATACGCAATGATCGGAGGAGCTTTGCCCATTCGGGGGAATTTTTATATATAAAAAATCTGATTCACGCTATATCCCGCACACAACTGGGTAGGCAGAAGGAACCTAGAGTTAAGACACTGCGTTCCCCACTTCTCGTCAAATTTTGGAGGGATTGCGTGTTGAGTGGTGAAACTCAACGCCGGCTTTGCCTCGACAACAAATGCGAAGAAGTGAAAATATAAATTTTAAATAAATAATTCATTTCCTCGAGGGGGGATCGAACCCGCAATGAGTCGCCTTTACAGTCACACTTTGTGCCTCTGCGCCACAACGAGCCACAAATGGTAATAATAACTGGAAGCGAAAAAAGTGTTAATTGCCATAAAACTACATAAGGTATCATCTCTGATACATGTGCTACAATATAAAAGAAGAATCCAATCACTCATCCAAATCCAAGAATTGGATGAGTAATCAATGCATATTATACAAACAAAAAACATATAGTCGAAGCCTCGTCCTTTTCTTAATCGATTGAATATAATATTTTTACATCTCAGATATAGGTAGCCATGAGTTTCGAGACAAGAAAAATAAACAGAAAATGAAGAAAAATGACTGGGAATGTGGCTTAAAAAAATATTTGCTCTTTATAAGAAATATTATTACTGTAAATGATAAATTTAAAATGCAAACGTAATTAGTTGTATAGTCATTGAACCTTATATCAGATTATATAAAAAATAATACTAATATAGTATTTTTAAGAATCGAATGTGTCACCTTTGAATGCACTTAAAAACCACTATTTCGTAAACACAAGGAAAATGATAAGTTAATTCGTAAAACTGAGTAATCACGGATGTGCTACATTTTAAAAATTCTGTATTTTTTTAATGTTTTTTGCAGTATTTGATGTTTTTTTCAAATTTACGCTGTATCCTGTAGGTAGCTCTCCTGGCCACGCCGCGACTGGCCTCAGTTTAATATTATATTATTCCAAATTACATTAAAATACATCTAAATCATTCGATTTTGGTATCTAAAGATAACAAAATCGTTTCCAAGATTGTAACCTATCGTTTGATACCAACAACAGAGAACATATAAAAATATTTTATCTCAATATCCACTTTTCTAATTTAAGTTAAAATATAGTAATAAACTTAAACTAAAATATAATAATTTCACAATACACTCAACTATATTTAAACGTACATACGAGTATGACTGCAAAGTATTTTGGAGCACTGCACTCGATAACGTAGTTCTGTGAAGCACGACTTTGAATAGAAATTCGTATATTTATGTTTTGTATGAAAAATATCGCTAAAAGCCATTTCTCAAACGATATACAAATGTATCAAATTGAAAATATTTCTTTTATAAAACTCAGTACAAAATATGCTTAAAATTGTTGCATATATGAAAAGTTTTAAAATTATGAAATGTTATTACTGTAAGCTTAAGACCTCGCTAGCATAACATCGTAAGAATTATATATTCAATTTGATATTATTAATTATCCACATCTAGATATTATAGTTGTGAGTTCCATTCCCGCTCAACGTATTTTCATTTTCTTGCTCTGGTAATAAGGCAAAACGAGGCGTTGAGTTCCGCCACTCAACCCGCAATGCCTCCAGAATACACGGCGAAAAGTAGGAAAAAGAGGACTAAAAGTTTTAAAATTTAAAAATGTATATTTCAAAGACTTTACTTTTTCACTTCAACAAAACACGGACAATAGTCCTCAAATTGCTAAAGGTGCTTGAAAATTCCGTTAATATTTCAAAATGAGAACAAATTTAGCTATATTTTATAATGCATACATATGTAAATGGATATAGGCACTGACCTAAATCAGAGTTGAGTAAATTTTAACCCGACCGTTACCTATCGTACCTTACTTCCGCACCCTAAAAAGGGTGAACAATATATCCATAACATAATAATATTTTTGTGTTTACTTGCCTCCATCAATTTCAAGCACACGTCGTATGCGAAATGTTCTTGGCACACTTGGTTTGAGTAGTTAAATATATTTATAATATTTTAATATCTAATATTATAGTATATTAATGATATAGGTAGATGAAAAATACATTTGAATCAATTTTAGATTTGAATTTGCTATAACGCTAACACTTTAAAAATATTAAAAATATGTAATTCTCTCTTACTAAATTATTATTCTGAGCCATAATCTTTTAAGTACTGCAAATTTATAAAAATGTCCTACAGCAATGATAGCAATAAGTTTAAAAACTTCGACGTAGCTTAACAAAATCAGAACATTTCGAAGTTTTCCAAGGGACGCGAGTTCGAATCTCACTACGTTCTATTTTATAAACGTTGTCTAAAAATATTTTTAGAAAACGTGCTATACCTAGTTAGTGTAGAATAAATATCGCCTTAATAGTATAAAAATGAAAATAATTTAAAAAATATTAAACAAAATTATATTTTTTATATTATTTTTTAATTTATTTAATAATCATTAATTAAATTTTTACAAATATTTATAAAGGAAAATCACAAAATTACCCATAAAAATAATTCAATACCTCCATAAATAACATGAAAATTGAGTTTAAGCACCCAATTCAAGTCCAGTTACATTGTGGCCGTTCTCACACGATATCATCTAGATTTGATAGATAATATTCCGTCATAACAAGAACTCGGGGTTTATTAAAATTCTATTGAGAACGCTCGGTCTAATGAGGTATGAACTTTACAATTTAATGAAGTAAGCTTGTATTATATTTTTAATTACTTTTCGTTTTAGTTTTTGATATTTGAACACCACGTCTGTTCCTGAAAAAATCGCATCTTTATAACAAAAAAACTAAGACTTATATGATGTTTTCTTCTATTTCAAGTGTCTAAAGTTAGAGGACAGCTTTAACTATAAGGTATGCACTTATAGTATTTTTTACAAATGTATGGTATGGTATGGTTCTTTGATTATGGCGTTCCAAGCGTGCTAGTAGAGCACATATCACTTCGCCAATGTCACGTATTGTGTGGAGAAAACACGAAGGAGGTTGTACGGTTTTACAAATGTATTTATGTAGTTAAACAAAAAATTTGGACAATGATGACTGCCAGATCTAAAGTTATGCCAAGATACAGTAGCCACACTCATACTACTACTAACAAATTAACACAGGCAATACAAGCTCTTATGTTTATTTATTTTTTATTTTTTTTAGCTTCACGCTGTATTCCGCAGAATAGGCAGAGACAACCTAGTGTTAAGACACTCCGCTCCGCACTTTGGCATTTTGGATAGCGGAACTGCGCCGCGCTTTGCCTCGACACCAGACCGAAGAAATGAAAATGTTAAATATTTCATTTCCTCGAGTGGAAATGGAACCCTCAACTATGGTACTATATCGGACACCTTTCAACTGAGAAAAGATTCCCTCATTTTCCTTATAGCCGGGTAGGCCGAGGAAATCAAGTGTTGGCTTTGTGCTTATATCTCCGCGATTTGTCTTCGCGCAATGCCTCCAGAATTCGGCAGAAAGTGGGGAACGGAATGTCTTAACACTAGGTTCCCGTTCGGTGGTTAGGAAAACTAGGTAAGCAGAGCTACCCTGCTGTGTGCGGAATACAGCGTGAAGCTGATTTTTTTCACTTCATTTCTCACTTCCTGTCGAATATTAGAAAAATTGTGTGTTAGGTTGTCAGTCTCCAAGTGCAGGAAAATAAATATAAATTAAAGTTAAGTTTAGTTAATTTCACCCAAATAAAATTCGAACCCACAACCGTCACATTCACGAACAGACGCTGTCAAAATAAATAATGTAGAACATATAAATCGATATGAAACAAATTATAATTAATACACCAATAAAGCAACGTGACGCGAAAACTAATGGTTTTCATATAAAAATTCACAGCGTATACGAACTTCGAAACATTTACTCCTCGTATTTGTTAGAAGAGTAGCAAAGTTAATATAACTATTAAAATTCAATCCACGTATATTTTCGGTAAGAGTGTTGTAAGTTATACTGTACATAATAATATGACATAATCAGTTGTAAAAGAGAAAATTTATTAATTAATTTTTGGAATATATTAACATACTATAAATCATAGATAATATTTTCATAATTTTCTTAAAGTGTTATTGCACACTTAGGGAACCTATTGGAAACCGTACAATAAAAGAAGGTTACGCTAAAATACTTAACTAAACACTACAAATACATAGACATTTTTTTTTAATTTTATTTAATTATTTCTATGTATTTACTTCCTAAGAGAGTTCATTCGGGTTGCATTTTCTATATAATTATTTAACTCGATACATATGGAGCTATAAAATCAATAGAAAATAGAGAGTGCTAAAAGCGAGTTCTCTCCGCCTACTCCGCAAAAATAAAAAAAGCTAGAGACGAGAACAAGATTAATGCGTGAATATAGAAAAAAAAAAGTGCCACCACACAGTCCACTGACCTCAATATATCTCATCAAACAGTCATTATCATTCAATTTTTCCAACCAACTAAAAGAAATAAAAATGAATCGTTCAACTTTCTATGGTTCTTGTTTTATTTTTCCAATATTTGTTTTTGTCAATTGTACCAGACGTCTATTGCACCTTAGAATAGTGTAAAGTGGATATGATATCTCGTATTTATTTTTCGTTATAAAATTGTATTAAAAGTTGTTACAAAATTGGTAGAAAGAAAATGACTAATTACTAAGCTATACTGTAAATATATTCAATTCATAAATATATTTCTTTATACAAAAAATTGCTGATAAAAATAACAAATAAAAATATTTATTTTTATAATATTGTAATTACAAAACGACTTCCTTTTAAAATATATAATAAATAACTATAATTTTATATAAATTCAAATCATTCCTATACTATTTTCATTACTTTACGTTCTGTAACACCGCAAACTGTTTATATATGTTTTAAGGTCGTTTTCACTTTCGTCGGTGCCTTAGTTAGGTCCGATCGCGTATAAAGACGAACCATTTTAATAAGTAATGTTTTCTTTGGATTAAGAAAATTATATATGCATGTAAATAGGTTTCTTTTATATAAGAATCTTTAATTATCTATTTTTTCAGCTTCGCCCTTTATCACCTATGCTGAGTAGACAGGGGGAGCCTAGTGTTAAGACACTCCCACTTTTGCCCTTACCTCGATACCAGAGTGAAGAAATGAACATATGATTTTTTTCTTTTCCTCGAATTGTAATCAATCACAAAAACCGTTTGCAGTTTACATATTGTGCCCTCTATATATACGCAAAAAACGCGTATTTCAACACTACAAAGGGAATCAAAATTAGCAAATCAAATAGGATACTTCCGGTTAACCTAGAATTATATAGTACTAATCTACCAGTTCAGGAAAACATCTGAACATTTCATTTGTGGTTAAGCCCTAAAAAAAATGGTATTAAAGCCACTAATTCAAATGAGATATCCGATAAAAGGGCTCCGAAACATTTTCAATACAAACATTTCCTATAAATGAGAATCGAACTCAACACAATCGGGTATACAGCCAGAAACGACCAGTCCATGACCTCAACATATCTATATATTTCATTTCTAATGAAAGGAAAGGCCAGCGACTATAAATTTAATCCACTCTGTCTTCATCCACGCTTCAGTTCGCGCACAATAAGTGTAATTATTCTGTTCTGAATAACTATGCCACTTAACTATAAAAAGTTTAAAAAATATGTATATTAACATGTTTAGTGTAAATTGAATTATGATTATTGATATCTAATTATGATTTTACTTCTGTATTACTTTTACTTTCTTGCTTATTTTGTAAAATAAGAAATTTTAATATTTTATTTTTAAATGGTCACATAAGAAGTAGGCATAGGCGTTATGTTCTCAGGCTCCTCGCCCAACCTGTCTCGCGAATATAATGTTGAGACACTCCGTTCTCAATAAGACTCTTGCGTTCTCTACTTTCTGCGGAATTCTGAAGACATTGCGTGTTGAGTGACAGAACACTACAACGGGTTTTGCCTTATTACTATAGCGAGAAATGAAAATGAAATTATTTGTGGGAGTAGGAGAAAAATATTTTTATAGTCGATTTCCTTTTTTGCCCGCTCTTTGTCCATCTAATTTTAGCCTGAACTATACAGTGTAAAAACTCGTCTTTTCACGTTCCAGTAGAAATTTCCAGAAATCCTATCTTAGAGATCCTCTATACTCCCCATTGAACCTACAGTGAATTTCAACGCTCAAAGCTCGTAGTTTCAGCCGAGCGTTGTCCGTCAGTTCAGTTTCCAACCTAAGTGTTTTGTATATTTTCTATATTAGACAACAATATCGTACATATTCGCTGCAAAATAATTTAATCGGGGCGCAGCAGTACAACACTTAACACGGTATAAGAGAGAACCTAGTGTTAAGGCACTCTGTTATCCACTATGGCCTACTTTGCTATATGCAGGATACAACATAAAGCTAAAAAAATATTTCCCAATAAATTTTAACCATAACAAAAAGAGATAGAAGGCTTATTTTTTGTGAATTTTGCTTGTATGCCATTTAACTGTACTTTATTGTGAAATGTCTTTCTTTACTTTTATTAATGTATAATAATGCGTTCCTTTTAAATACTCGTATTTCTTTTATTTTTATCATTACATTTACTTTATAAATTTCTTTTAAAAATTATTTTAAGTAGTGACAAAATATTTGGATTATGCCGCACTATAATGAAAAACAATTTTAATAAATAACTAAAATTGGATATTGGAATCCACAACAACTATCCGTTATAATCTAATACGATTGTCTGATACGACAATGATTGTCAAAGACGGAACTTAACACCACACCTAAGGTACATAGTTAAAATCTTAAATATATTTTTTTCACATTTCATAAATATTACATTTCAAAAAGCACAATCAGATTTGATAAGGAATCATGTTATTTATGCAATTCAAAACTCTCTTCAAAGTGGTGGAATATTCCAGATATTTTCATTAAACGCGAAAAGATTTTCAATAAAGCTAGGAATTTCGATCGATCCGCAACCCTGTCATGAAGTACCGTATGAACGGTTTTACAAGGACAATCACATTATATTTTGCTCAGAGAGTGATCAATAAAATATTTTTAGAAATAATCCTTTGCTAGGCGAGTGTGGGTTCAAATACCGGTACGTTCAAGTACTTATTTATACTTTTTTTTAGATAATTATTTATCCTTACTATGACATAACACTTTAAAAATTATAAAATTAATCTCATATTCAAAGAATATAAGGGGATAATATTGTTTTATTTCATCTACTCAAAAAGAACCTCGTGTCTCTCTTCGTGTGAGTGGTGTTGTAAGTTTGCGATATTTATTATAAATAAATCACCTTCACGCTGTATCCTGCACACAGCAGGGTAGGCAGAGGAAATCTTGTGTTAAAACACTTCGTTCTCCACTTAGCATAACTTAACGCCGCGCTTAGCCTTGACACCAGAACAAAGCAATGGAAATAAAATTTAAGTAAATATTTCATCTCCTCAAGTAGGGATCGAACCCACAACAAGTCGGTTTTTCAGTCACACTTTGTGTCCTGCGCCACGACTGGCCTCGTATTTATTATTATACTTCTATATCTATTATATAGCGTATTAATTGCCAGGATACTGTTTCAGCCCAGGGAAGCATCTTAGTATGTCGCTCAGCTTAAAGCACACAACCCATATTTAAAATAATTTTCAATATGTTTTATTAGAAGGTGTACTAAAGTGATGATAAAACTAATTTCAAATGCACGTAGATCAAATCATGGCAGATCTTTAGTTTTATATACATACTAGTCATCCTAAGCTAAGTTGCGGGCGGATCTTTAAGACGTAAGAAAGAAAAATTTTGTTTTATCCGTTCCCATAAGAAATTCAGAAAATCCTCTCTGTCCTGTAGGAACACTGTAGGGACTCCATAACCTACCTACATAACAAGTATCAACTTTATGAGTCCACTAGTTTCGTCTATGCATTATCTGTCTGTCACTCAATAACGGAAGACTTTATATACATATAGTTTTATATATAAATTTTTATATTTGACTTTGCAATATATAAACTATCTTATGAGAAGTTCCAAGTCATTGTCTAATGAACGAATACGACGCAGCATTATTCACACTTCATCTATTATTTATAGAAAGATCATAGTCATTTTCTATAGCAATAAATGTAATAGTGTTATACACTATTACATCTGTTGCTAACAATGTTATAACAGCACCGCCTAGACAGGCTTACAGTATATAAAATATTTATAAATATAAAACTTATAATTATATAAGCAGAAGAGTAAGAATAAATATTATTTTTATGGGGAAAAATAAAAACTAAATGGGTATCTATCTGACGTGACTTGTAGCAGTATGGGTTTTCAGGCGGTACACGTGATGAAAGAATGCCAAAAAAAATTATAAAGTGAATGGGAGATAAGAAAAGCAGAAGGAGAACTCGGTGAGCCTTCGAGAACACTGCAACTGTGATACTAGCGGAAGAAACATAAAAAGCACTTGGAGACACGCACAATCAGGTCGCTATTGTAAAAATATTATTAAAATAAAGTCTTAAAGCTACAAAAATAAAGAACATTTCAATTACTCTGAAGAATTTTGTGAACCGGATATAATGATAGAAATGAGAAACGAACAACATATTGATAATTAATAAGAGATTATAGATGACTAAGATAAGTGAAAGACAAATTAAAACAAAATGGCCGCTAGATCTAATTAAAACTTAGTTTATTAAATAAATTATACAATTTTGCTGTTTGCAACGGTATCTACACGCGCGTAATAAATCTGCTTAGAATTGCTTCTTATGTTAAAGTAATATAAATAATGTAATATTTACAATTATTTTTTTTTGTATATTTTAGCTGCTTCACTATTTTATTTCCATAGCAGGGCGAGCAGGAACCTAATATACTGTTTGTTCATAAGTCTTAAAGAGTTTTGTTCAAATCTGAGTAAAGAACTGTACTATCGATCAATTTCCTTTCTGTTTAAAAAGTTATTTTCTAATTTTTTTATTAAAATGTTAAACACTATATTACCTACAGATAATTAAAGCATTTGTTTGATCACAGATAATCAAAAAGCACTCACAGCCTATATTTTACTATGTTTTTCTTAAATACATTGTATATTTTATATACTTTAAATGTCGACTAGATGGATTGCTTCATAAAAGAGGCCATTATAGATCACAACGTAGGCCGGAGCTAGGGATTTTAGATTTCAATAGAAAACATTTTCAATAAAAATGCTATAAATGGACCTTGTTACTATTTTAGATTTATTATTATCGAGACTTAGAGTAAAAAGTTTTCATTGTGAAATTTAAGAATAAGGAATATGTTTTTTGTCTTCAAATTTTTACAAATCACTCAGCTTATATATATTTTTTTTATTTGAGGGTTTTCTAACCTATGATATTTATTTTATTTTATAGATTTTATCTGAAAATTTAAGCAAAAAGAGAAGAAAAAAGATCTCAAATCACTACGTTCTCTGATCGGTAGAAACCATACAAAATAAACAATTTCTGCCTTGGTAGTCGATTTTCCAAAATAGCATAAAGCCTGGCTTCCACTGCAAACAGAAAGGGCTCATTGAGGACTACTTTAAATTCGCAGAAGATATATGCTCGTATTTCCAACAATAAATAGTCGGGCGGATAGGGATGAGCGAGTAGACAGAGTTGAAGCGAACTGGCACAGTTCTTGAGAACAGAGAAGAGAACAGTAGAGTTGTACTTAAACAAAATAAAAAATCTAAAAAAAAAGCATTACCAGTATTACCAGCATTACCCGTTCATTTCCTTTTCGTGGTGGAATCCGAACTTAGTGTCAAGATACGTAATGTGTGACGAAAGCTAACCCTACGCTTCAACTTACGGGAAAATGAGATTTCAATAAAAATTCATAAAGATTTCACAAAACCAGAATCAAACCCATAATCATAATCACATATACACATACTACATCTACACCACAGTATTTTTTCTTTTATCACCACAGTAGTTTCTAGCTATTATAATGTTTCTATTGTTTATAATTATTATTATTATAGCATTTTTATTTCTTTTATACAACGTTTCAACTTGAACATAATGTAAACGGCCCTAAAAAATGGAACATTCAATATTTATTTTTGGCATCTTTGCTAAAAATCCATCAATAAATCGGAATCAATTTGTAACGCTACAAGTCCATTTCATGCGGATCAAGTAGGTAGATACCAAAAGTACGGTTTGACTGAATATTGCGTTAGTTAAATTAAATATATATTATGTAAAATCTTTTTTTCTTTTAAACGTATATTAATGAATAACTTTATTAAAAAAATATATTAGAAAAATGCATTCCTATTTAATTTTTTTATTAAAAAAATATATTACAAAAATGCATTTCTATTTAAGTAATAAGTTGATAATAAATTAAACTTTGTTAAAAAAATTGTTAATTTTACGATGTTCATAGAAAAAAACAGTCTTTCTCTCTTTTATAGGTTTGCTTTGGAAGTGATGTATCTAGAAATTTTATAGAAAGATAAAATTTTAAATAGTATTAAATTAAAAATGTTATCCTCCATTCAACGTGACATTGGCGAAGTGATTTATAAGTGCTCAACTGGCACGTTCGGAGCACTACAATCAAAGAACAGAACAGATTAAAAATTATCACTATATACATTTGGAATATGTGCAGTTCTGATTTTACTATAGTGGCACTTACTGCACGTGCACACAGGGTTCCCAATCTTACAACATCTTAACAACAAAATATTATAAATTTTCATAAAACAATTAGTTAATAAGTAGTAAAGTAAGACCAGTCGTGGCGTAGGGGCATAACCTGTAAATGAGAAAAGTTGTGGTTTAGAATTCCACTCGAGGAAAAAAAATATTTAATATTTCCATTTTTTCTAGTGTCGAGGCAAAGCGCGGCGTTGAATACCACAACTCAACCAGCAATGTCTCCAGAATTCGATGGAAAATGGAGAACGGAGTGTCTTAACTCTAGGTTTCCTGTTATGTGCGGAATACAGCGTAAAGCTAAAAAAATACTTACGCATATAAACAATAAGCAACGCTAATTATTGCAAACATTTTATTAGCAAAACCAACACGTATTATGTCCCTTAATATTCAAATGGACATCAACTCTTAATTTCACTTGAACCAGTCACGTGTCAATATTATAAAAGTAAAGTCCACTAGTCACGATCTTCTATAGAATTAAACGGCTCATTGCTTATTCGTGGGCGATCGTTATATAAAGAAATTATAGTAAAAGCTCAAGTAAAAGTAAATAGTGATTTGGGAAAAAATCTTCACTTTTCACTTTCACCGGTTTGATTGGGGCGTTAATTAACTTTTAGAACGTGAGATTGTATATTTTAAGTATTGTTATAATTATGGGTAAGTTAGCTTATCTTGCTGTAGTAAAACTTGAAAATATAATTTTATTTTAACAATGCCCTTCCGGCACAACGTTTGATGGTTGTGGGTCGATTTCCACTCGAAGAAATGAATTCGTTTTATTTCCTCATTTTGGTGATAATATACAGCGCGGCGTTGAGCTCCACCATTGACCTCAACACACAATGTCTTAAAAGTGGGGAAACTGAATATCTGAATATATAATCCCCTCTTCCTCAGATATAACTGAAAAAAATCTAACTTTACCATATTAAATCAATAAATCTTCCTAAGTGGGAGGCCTATAAACACAATGTTCTTTCCAGCGTAAAAATGTATTTTTAAACATTTTAATGGATTAAAACAAAAGTTACGTTAATAGAACTAATAAATAACCCATACACGATGTAAACTATATGAGTGATTTACGTTTATGTACTCCATAGGATTCTAGGAAACTTGTAAACGAGGTCTTTTCAAGCCTAATGAGCTGTAAAGTCGACCGGAACTACATAGCTGACAACGTTCAAGATAGTATGCATTTATTGGTTTAGTTATAGTATTAGACAATTGGTATGATAATATAAAAAAAATAATAAAATATGGTATTATAATATAATTTGTTTTATTATATATATTTTTTATAATTTTTAACATAATTTTGAGAAGAGAGCGAAGAGAATCGAGTCATAAATCACTATCATCTTACCACACTACTACATAGAGATGTAAGTTTTTCTTTGTCAGTAATATATCAGTAAATAGTCTTCAGTTTGGTATAAATTCGTTATAATTAACAGGCAAATTAAATTTATTTTTGAAATGCAATATCATCCTATTCAACTAAATCATGATCCTTACAAATATATTTTTTTACCAATAATAAAAATAAATAACATTAATAATTTTCTACGACCAATCTACCAAGAAGTTGGCACAAACCCTCAATCTACAAGAATAGATCCACTCAATGAGGCTTAGCAAATTTAATGGTGTGTATCACCGTATCCTGACGACGGTCGATGCGCGTAAAACGTAATTAATATCTCTTACTATTTATAACTAAACAAAAAAAATATATATAAATTACTAATATTATTCAATCTTGAGATTATGTGGTCATACCAGCAAAGGACCTGAGGATCTAGACAGGAGACATTGCATGTTTAGTGGACGAGCTCAATGCCACGCTTTGCCTCGCCACCACAGCGAGGAAATGAAAGTAATTGATATTTAATTTTTTCGAGCGGGAATCGAATCCGCAACTATAGCAGACAGTCGACAGTCGAGTTACATTTTGTTGTAGTCTATTGCATTTATAAAAGTCTTCAAAACAGTTGGCAAAAAAACAATGTATTTAGCCAGCTTATTAAAATTTCAAATTACCATTTCATTTCTCTTTGTACTAACTAGGAAAAAGCGTTGTAATTTCAAAGACCACGGTCCTTCAGTAGTAGTAGCTGTACGAGTAGTAGAAGGAACCAGCTCAATAATTAGTACGCTATAAATCGTGCAAACCGTTATTACAGAAGTTATTCTCTAATGGACATAAACGATTTTATAATTTAAACGCTCGCGATAATTAGGTGTTTGTGCACTACTGGCTTTAAAATGTATGATATCTATTCTAAAATATACAGTAAGTAGCCTTTCTTTTTTTTTTCAGCTTCACGCTGTATCCCGCATACAGCAGGGTAGGCAGAGGGAACCTAGTATTAAGACACTCCGTTCCCCACTTTCTGCCGAATTCTGGAGGTATTGCGTGTTGAGTGGCAGAACTCAACGCCGCGCTTAACCTCGACACCAGAGCGAAGAAATCGATATAAACTGAAGTAAATATTTCATCTTCCCGAGTGGGGATCGATCCCACAACCAGTCGATTTTACAGTCACACCTCGTGCCGCTGTGCCACGACTGGCCTCTAACCTTTAGTAAATAAAATTTGATAACTTAATATTTCTTATTCTAATTCTATTTTTGATTGTTTACTTTATTACATGAACAGTATATGACAAGGTTTTCAGCGCAAAACGAAAGTATGACGTTATTTTGTCAACATTATTAATATTACTTAAGGTATGTACGTACCTAATATGAAAACTCTTCCACTAGTTTTTTTAGGTTTACGCTGTATCCCGCATATTGCAGGGTATGCCGACGTGGAACCTGGAAACCTACTAGTAAAACATTCCGTTCCTCGTTTTCTGTCGAATTCTGGAGATATTGCGTGTTGAATGACGGAACTCAAGTCCAGACCAGTAACGACCAGGGTGAGAAATTGAAATTATTAAATATTTGATTTCCTCGAGTGGGTAGCAAACCCACAACTTGTTGCGTTAATAGTCGTACGCTTGTGGGTGGCCTCAATCACTCCACAATATATTTAACTAACATATTTAATACACTAAAATACTTTATATAAAAAATTTGCACGATGTATTGTAAAATATATCTATCAATATTAAAATGCTAAAAATATATTTTGAAATTTAAAAAGAAATTAATACCTTATCCACTGTTTTTATTAATTAAATTGGCTTCATCGGTTTCATCTTTCTTTAATAATTTATCAATAAAAGAGAACCACTTACCATTTAAATACATTAGGAATAAAGTGTTTATGCAAAACGCAGTGCACTTCGCTTTGTCTAGACAAAAAATCTAGATACTAATTCACTTATTCAAACAAATAAAGAAATATTATATTAATATATTATAATACCCTTGAGAAGTTTCAAACGATTCGAGCAATTTACTATGAACTCGTATAACCAACAACCTCTTAAAGTAATCTTACCGAGTGGAAGACTTTGAAGAATTTGCAACTAATATTCAAGAAGCCACGTAAAGAATTTAGCTCAAATTCTTCAGTGAACTAGCGGTGTTACGAATAAACCGTAAGCAAAATTATTATTATATATTTTACCCTTAATTAGAACTAGGGTTCCGCTCGCGGTTTTGGCCGAGTCGGTTATACGACGTTTCAACAGGTTAGTGGATAAAAATATGTATTTTAACGATATCACATAAAAAATATTAGATTTTTTCGGCTTTATCTATATCTACTAATGGTATGAAGTTGAACAGTTTATTTGATTGAATTTTAAAAACTACTTGTTATAACTGAACTACTGACTAACATACAAGTGTACTTTTTTAGCTTCGCGCTGCATCCCAAACATTGTAGAATACAAAGAGAGACCTGGGAACAAAAACCTAGTGTTAAAGCAACCCGTCCCCATCAGCAACACTTCCGATCTTCACTTTCCATCTATTTCTGGAGGTTTGCGTGTATAACAGAACATTAAATACTTCATTCCCAGAGTGGAAATCGAACTCACAACCGTCACGTTTACGGTCGCACACTTGCGCCCTTGTGGCACGACGGCCTTAACATAATATAAATATATTACACACAACATAATATTTCTAGAGAAGTCGCTTCATTTCATATTAGGTACCCATCTAAGGAAAAAAAAGATATATTTCATACAAAAACCTAAAGTAAAATGCTTGTAAATAAAATATTTGACTCTCCCTTTGAAAGCTGTAATTATTTGAATAGCACATTTAAAATGAGCGTCTAAAAGAAATTTTATGTGTTATATAAAATGAACAAAAAACGGTAAAACAGAAATACTTTCACTAAAATTGTATTGTGGTTTGAGATATTTAAGTGAATTTTGTGTTTGTTTAGTGTATGAAAGTGACGGGTCAAGTTTTAGTTGAAATATAATTACGGTTTTTAAACTGAGCTAAATGAAACTGAGGGACCTATCTCTATGTTTTTTTTTGTATCTCATTGTGATAGATGTGTTGAAGAAAGTACTTGTGAAATGAAGAAGAGGCCGGTCGTGGCAGAGGACCTAAAACTTGCGTCTGTTAACGCGGATGTGGCTTCGATTACCACTCGAAGAAATTAAATATTTATCTCATCAAATAATATGTCTCAACACAGCTATGTATATTTTAGAGCAAAAAAAGTGTCTTCTATGCGATAACAAAATTGATAGAGTTTTGTACTCATAAATAAAAAGAGAAAAGTGAATCAGAGTTGGCGAGCGAAGCGAGCAACTAATCAACAGAAATGTTGTATTCTTTTTCTGTGTTTTATTTTTTGATGAAGCTTTAAACCACTCTTATCAGCCACGATAAAATATGTGTGCTGTACACTCCACTACGGTTTTTCCACCGCAATAAGTCAGATAAAAAACTTGATTGACTTTTATTCGTGTAGTTATTTATTGAAGTTATTTTTATAAAAATATCTCAATAATATAGAGATGGTTTCAAGTAGCAAGGCAAAATAAATACTCCGTTCCTCACTTTCCGCTAAATTTTTGAGACGCAATGTGTAGTGTGTGTGTGTAGAGTGGCGGCAATCAACGCCGTGTTACAACTACGCTATGGCGGTCTCTTTATAACACTATAGAAAAATCCAATATATTAATAGTGTAGACTAGTAAGTACTAACCGGATGCGCGGGCGGCATGCATGTGTCGTTCGCGCGCGCTCGCGGCGCATCACCGCACTTTGCACTGTCTGCAACGCGCCCTGGAAACGAAAAGGCAAATTAAATATCACAATTTTTGGTATTTAATAAATTTAATTAATATTAAAAGTTGTTTTTGGTGTATATGAGATTTTTCATATAGTTTACCAAATATAAGTTTCAAATGAATAGTCTTATTAATAGTATGGAACTGCTCGTCATTCTTGGCATGTTCTGGTCGTAATTCTTTTATTTATGATATGCATACAGATATCACTGTTACAATGCTATCTGCGCCAGTCGTGGCGCAGGTGACTGTAAATGCGACTGGGTGAAATGGGTTAGATCCCCTTTCGAGGAATTTAAATATTTATTAAAATTTATACTTCCATTTCTTCGCTCTGGTGTCGATTTAAAGCGCGGCTTTAAGTTCCGCCACTAAACATGCAGTGCCTCCAGGATTCGGTGAAAATTGTCCCCAATTGTCAGAGTGTCTTAACACTTAACACAGGTTGCCTCTGCCTCCTACCCTGCCGCGAACGGGATACAGCGTGAAGCTTATTTGATATAATTTTTATACAATAATTTAAAGTTACTCAAAATACAAAAATATAAACATAATATGTGAAAATAAAAGCAATCTTACACACACGTACATACATATCCATAAAAGAAACTTCAAAAACAAAAGGAACAATAACTTCTGATTGCGCACGCCGGTAAAGTTTTAGCACCCACATACTTCTTACTTTAGGTCATAAAATAGAGATACTTAGGCTATAAACAAAATTTTGCCGAGACCTAAATAAGGTCTCGAGTAGATAAAATAAAAAAATAAAGCTTTTAAAAATAAAAATGTACTTAAAATAATCTTTAATCCGCATCCATCACTTTTTTAGTTACACACGATTGTATCATATAGCAAAAATATAAAAAATAATTATAAATAAAATAAAATTTCCACTTATGTTAATTATACTTAGGAAATTTCGCGCCATATTGAAATGTTTTTTTTTTATTTTCATTACATGTAAACGATCTCTTATCTACCATGCGGAAACAACAGCGCTTGTGTATTCAAATTAAATGAATAATTCACAGATTATATATATGTTAATTATCTGTTACACTTTTATAAAATAAAAAAATATATATACATTAATAAAATTGTTAAAACATAAAAATGTTTTAAAAATTCACCATGAAATTGTTATGAAATTGTTTTAAAAAATATTACGTAAATTCTTTTTTTTTTTTGTTTGATTCTTATATTTGCTATGGATGAATAAAGTTTGCATTTAATTATTTCGTTAAAAGCAAACTAAATTAACAAAAAACCATCTAAAAAATCTGATAACATGTTCTACTTATTTAGAGATCCGATCTTTGTTTAGCTAGTGCTAATGAAAATTATATGTAATTAAATATAAACATTTCTACAAATGAGCTTAATTTGAACCCACAACTATCACTTACCGTCCATATATTATTAAAATATAGTAAATAAATATTTGAAATATTTCACAAAAATGAATTTACAAATTAATTCCCTATTTACGACTATTTAAATCGGGGAAAAAAATATTAAACATCATTAGTGATATCACATAAAAAATTTCTTACACGCTCTGATATAAATATTTTCTACCTTATTAAATTAACGAGAACTTTAAAATATTGTATTAATTATGTAGGAGAGAGTGGATCTACTTAGTATGTGGGTTAGAATTTATAGTGAACTACATATTACCGCCGGAGGGTAATTTAATTAATTGATATGATATATGTATGTATAACTGATTCTAAACTAGTTCTGTGAAGGAATTTGTTTTTTTATGAATGCAAGTCAATTATTTTTTAATTATATAAATATCGTTATTGGTTCACATCCAATTTTGGGGATAATTTATGTTTGTAATAAAAAAATATATTCAAAAAATGTTATTTTTATTTAGGAAAAAAGTTACCATTTACCATTTACAAAAAGGTAGCTAGTCACTTAGAAAAAATAGAGTCTGGAAACAACACTTTAAAAATGTAAAAAATATAAATAGAATTCTCTCTTGTCAAATGATAATTCTAACCAATTGTCTTTGCATAGCGGAAGAACAACCAACAGAGATGCTAACAACACAAGTAAATTGTAACAAGCGTATGAAAAATCGATGTATCTTTCCGAGAACGTATAGCTTAGTAGTCAAAACGTTTTATTTTTTATATGTTCTATTTATTATATAAAAAATGTTACAATTGTCATACCATAAATGTGAATTACAACGCAATGGCTCTAAATGGGCAAATATCATAAAGCTGACAGGTTGTTTCATTGAGCACTAATCTCAGGAACTACAGGCGTGTTACAATTAATATTACAAAATAATGCAATAGTAAATTTGGTGAATATTATTTAACATTTTTGAAGTGTTATATACGTTATTAATTTAAGTATTTTTCTTTCTAAGAAAAATACTTAAATAATAAAGAAAAACCGACCAGGTCGGTTTCCAGGAGGCGCGGGTTCCAGTCTCGCTACATTAAAATTTTTATACGTTTTCTAAATAAATATTTTAATAAATATTTCATTTCGTTTAGATTTGAATGAATAACTTCTATCTTTTAATATAACGAGCCCCGCTTACTTAAAAATCTTCTCAACTTATAAAAGCAAAAAGTGAAAGATAACTACTTCCTAGACTTCAAGACAATACGTGGTGCCACTTTAACATAATAAGGCCGATTTGCGGTGTGCAAATTACTCTTATTTTCGCGTAACGGTGGCTTGGATTGGTTGGCTCGACTCATATTTAGTATTAACACCCGACTGTGCGACGCAAAGGAAGGTAATGTGTTTATCGGCGTTTGTATGTAACTGGCGTTGTGGAGACCAAATAAATTGACTGATTTTGATAATAATTCTTACGTAAAATGATTAATGAGTATTATACCTTGCGATCAGACTGTTAAATAAAAATAAAAAATCTTAATAGTTCACTATTGAGATTGATGTTTTTTCCTTTTAAGGTTCTAGGTTCTTTATGATTTTGTATTAAATGTGACTTATATTTTATGCGAATGAAAATAAATTTGTTATGCAAGTGAGTATTTTCTATTTTTTTTTATTTATTTATATTAATTATGTCGTCCCATTTAATCTATATATATAAAAAAATCTGCTTCACGCTGTATCCCGTATACAGCCTCTGCCTACCATAAGGCAGAGGTTACATAGTGATTAGACATTTCGTTCCCCACTTTTTTCGCCGCGCCGAATTTTTCGAGGTTTTGCGTTTTAAGTGGCGGAACTCAACGTCGGGGTTTTGCCTTCGTGCCAGAAAGAAATAAATAAAAATACTAAGAAGTAATAACTCTATCCCTCGAGTGGGAATTGAACCACCAACCGTCGCCTTTCAGTCTTATAAGTCTTATAGGCCTTCGGCCACGACGGCCTCATCTATATATAATATACTTTTGACATTTTATTGATATTAATAAGTGTCCTGGGTACTTAAAACATAGCGTTAAGTTGCGCTATCTATCAGATTCTATCAGATGTTGAAGTAAAAAACAAAAGAACGTAGCTTCTCTCTGCTGCAAAAAAGATAAGAAACGTATACAAAATATATAATTATAAATAATGTAATTGAATTAATTATCTTAAAACACATTATTTATATTGTGTTAATTGAAATTTTATAACTTTTTATTACACTATAATAATTATTTATCCTATAAACAATAAACTTATTAATTAGATGAATATATTTGGCTATCAACAAAATTTAGTAATACTACTCCAATAATTTTTGGTATTATACATGTGATTGATTTATTGATGCGCGAGTGATTTCTTTCGCATGGCAGTGTCAGTGGTTTTTTTAGTATTTATTATACAGTACCTAATTAAGCGTTATTTATATGTATATCGAATTTATATTCGAATAATGTCTGTCTGTATTCATTTTTTTTTAATATATTCAAAATTAAAACAAAAATATAACCTTTACATTAATTTGTGGCGGATTACCTAAAAGCTAAATGGCTGATAAAATGATTCTTAGATTTGGAAAATCTAATGAGAATATTTATACTTTTTACTATTAAGTAATTATTAATAATAAAATAAAAAAATCAACGTGTCAGTCTTATTCGACTCTAAACTTTTTATTTGACTGTCATATTTTGAGCGTAAACCAGGGCACGCCCGTCGTTATCATAATGAAAATGTGCTGCAAACCGTGATTTTGTGCAAAATGAAATAATATTTTTGCAGTATTCAATTTATATTTTACACAAGAATAATTCATGATGTTGACAAAGAGTAATCATTTTAAAGTTATATTTAAAAAATATACCTAACATATCATAAGTAAGTAATAGGAGGACGTCGTAGCGCAGTGGCACAAGTGTTTAACTGTAAACGCATCAGTTGTGAGTTCGATTTCCACTTGGAGAAATTAATTATTATTTATTAACATTTTCATTTCTCTCTGCCGTTGTAAAAGGCAAAGCGTTGCATTGATATAAGCCACTTAACACTCGAAAGTGGGGAACGTAATGTCTTAACAGTTAACACGAGGTTCCTTCTGCCTACCCCGCTATATGCGGGATACAGCGTGAAACTGAAAAAAAAAATATAATTATTACTATTATTTCACTTAAAAATGTTAGTTATAACTTCATGCTTCGCCTACCTCTTGCTATAGAATGCGTCTAACTCAACGTCACTTTGCGTAACGGCTTGTATGATTTTGACAAATCTTGTAACTGGATTCAACAGTGGAAAAGGTTTAATTGTATTTTAATTATTCAGGTCACTGACCGGACAGGCACACATATATAGTGAGGTGAGTCCACTTTTGGTTAAATTATTTGTATTTTCATACATTTCTTATTAATTAACTCTTTTGTAGATTTAAATATTATTTGTAAATATTTTTCTTATCTTTAAATCAGCTTTACGCTGTACCCACAGCAGGGTAGGCAGGAAAACCTAGTGTCAAGACACTTCGTTCCCCCACTTTCTACCGAATTCTGGAGGCATTGCGTATTGAGGGGCAGAACTCAACGCCGAGCTTAGCCTGGACACCAGAGCGAAGAAATGGAAACATAAATTTAAGTAAATATTTCATCTCCTCGAGCGGGAATCGGACCCACAACCTCACCAGCCAGTAGCCAGACTGTAAAACCAGTCGGTTTTACAGTCACACTTCGTGCCGCTGCGCCACGACTGGCTTTTCTTTTCTTTAGATTATGTTAAATAACGTCACTTCCTATTGAACAAATAATTTTTAGTTATATTATATTATATTACGTTATGTAATATAATCTATAGCCTCTTTCTCCGCAAATGGACTATCCAATACAATAATACTTTTTCAATTCGAACTAATAGATCCTGAGATAAGCGCTACCGACCAAACAAACTCTTCAGCTTTATATTATTAAGCTTAGAAGTATAGATTAGTATAGAAGATTAAATGTAACTGTTTCTCCGGTCTAATAAAAGTGTCTTAAGAATATACATATTTATACAATATTTAAAAGTAAGCAATACAAAGCATAT
Organism: Heliconius erato x Heliconius himera; assembly: GCA_013421005.1. Lineage (NCBI taxonomy): Eukaryota > Metazoa > Arthropoda > Insecta > Lepidoptera > Nymphalidae > Heliconius > Heliconius erato x Heliconius himera. Next base: position 24,294 of record JAATLQ010036326.1, on the reverse strand, counting down.
CCTTCCTAACCAACCATGATGTAAAAAACCACACACCGTGGGTGTGTACCACAACACACCATGGAGGTAAAAAAAATTGTTCTTGACTGCAGTTTAAACATAACTATTAACTTTTGACATAAATACCTCAAATATTTTATCACAAAATATTAGTTAAAAATATTAGAATCCATATAAAAAAGTAAATACGTTTATTTTATTTAGGTTTTTTGTACAGATTTTTACTTTTACAGTAATACTTTTACTTTTACAGATCGTGAATCGTGCAGCATGCAAATGAACGCGCAGACGTTGTTTTTAATATAAAAAAGTGAGAAATTCTTTACTTTATATTGAGAGAAAGTAGTATACATTTGCTTATAAAGAAAAATGGTTGATATTTTCCTCTTACATTCTATTTAATTTCTAAAAAATACTGTTTTGTGTTTCACGCTGCATACCGGGAAGAAACCTGGGAACCAAGAGTTGGTTTGTTATCAAAGCGAAAAAATGAAAATATTAAAATTTTCGAACCCATAACTGTTGTATTTAGTTAACAATCGCACGCTTGACCCTCTGCGCAACAACGGCCTTTAGAAATATTATGACAATGACTATTACCTATTTGCAATTAATAAAATACTTATTATTTACAAAAAAATATTTCATAAATCTACTAACGATTTTAAGTAAAATTTATCTATGTAGAAGTGGTAACGCGTTCGAATACAGCAAGTAAAGAATCTAGGGAATTAATTAGAGAATTACGTGTGAGTCAATCTATTTTCAGAATGGCTATGGCTGTCTTTAAGTGCTTTGAATGCCAAATTACTGACACGAACTGTATCGTAATTGCAGTTTTATTGCACACGATGTGAATGTATTAATGATGTTAGCCGATTCGTGACCGGTACAGAATTTTATTAAGAAAAAGCAATGCTTTTTTTAAGTTAAAAGGATTTAAAATTCAAAAAATTAAATTCGTATGGATATACGAAGAAAACAATTCATAATATATTTATTTTTATTTTTTTTGGAAAGACTAAGAGAACCTAGTGTTTAGACACTCCGTTCCCACGCGCTGATCAGTTTTCTAGACATTGCGTGCTGGATGCCACTCCGCCAAAATGGCCTCTTATATGGTGGGACAGAAATAAATTACTCCGATCTCCATCTCATTTTCCATCCAATTTCTTATCAAGAAAAAATATGTTACGTAAATAAATTGATTTCATCTTGAAAAATACGTTTCTACCCGTTCAGATCCCGTTACATCAAGTTTTTAAATTAAAACTTTTACAATTACCTTTCGTTCTTTAAGTGCTTCAGAATTGCGAAACTTATTCCTAGGTCAAAGCCACAAACCTACTACTACTTACATTAACTCTAATACAACCAGCTTCACGCTGTATCCCGCACACAGCAGGGTAGGCAGAGGGAACCTAGTGTTAAGACACTTCGTTCCCCACTTTCCGCTGAGTTTAGGAGCATTGCGTGTTGAGTGGCGGAACTCAACGCTCCGTTTGCCTCGACACCAGAGGGAAGAAATTAAAATATATAAGTAAATAAATATTTCATTTCCTCGAGTGGGGATCGAACCCACAACCAATTCATTTTACAGTCACACTTTGTGCCCCTGCGCCACGACTGGCCTTGATTAGCTCTAATCTACTACATTATTATAAATTCGAACCAACTACATCTGATTCCTGCATTCAGATATCTTGTTATAGTAATCAATAAATATTTAACTGCGTCGTAAAATTGATGATCCTATCTAGTTATCTAAAACGTCACTTAACTTGATAAGCTAACCGCTTAATTTAAATGTGTCATTAATACTATCGGGATGGTTTCCTATTACTGGAGTGAAGCAACATTCTTAAGTACCTTCTTAAATGAGTGTCGTAATATATTAAAGGTGCGAGTCTTTTTTTTAAATTACAGTTTATACTGAATATGTGATTATTTTGATAATTTTAGAGCAATTGTGTAATTGTGTGGAAATGTTGCTAATATTGCATTTTCTGGATATATCTATTTACTATATATGCGACGGTTAATTCCTTCTCGGGGGAATTATTTTAATTTCCTCACTCTGGTGACAAAGGTCGGACAAATTACGACTTTGACTTCTGCCACTCAACACTTAGTTCCCACCCCTTTTGAATGGGCCATTATATTATTTAAATTTTCTTATATTTTTTAAATTTCTATTTTCCATAGTTTCGAATATAACACATTAAATATACTTAGTTCTTCTCAATATCTATCTAGCCAAGGAACCTACTTCCCAAATTTCAGCTCCTATCATCACAATAGTTTCAGTTTTACATTGTCTGTCAGATGTTTTTATTGTTGTAAAATAAAAACATCTGACAGACAATGTAAAACTGTTAAATACGATACTATCTATATCATATATATATTATGGAAAGTTTTCTATAATTTCCATAATCTATATAATACAGATAGTCTTCTGTTTCTGTTTCGTACTAACGAAATAGAATGAAATATTATCGAGCTTTCTGTGTCTTCTCTGTAAGGTGCAAATATAGATGAAAATAAAGAAATGTCTACTAAACAAAAAAAACTTTAAATAATTAAAATCAACTATAACAATATAAAAGTTAACCTGACTTCAATAAAAGTTAACTTATAAATAACTGAACAGTTATTTTTAACCACAAAGTAAGCAGACCACGAACGTGAAGCCAGTTTACTAACCAGTATGTCCTTACCATCTTTATTAGTACTGATTAAGTTACACGAGTATCATCAATATATATAATATATATAGGCAATGATTATACCACGAAACCGGTAGTGTGGGTTCAGATCCAGATAAAGTAATCTGTTTTATATCGATTATGTGGGAATTTATGTCCCTAATGTGTGTATGTCTGACCACCAATTAATCAATTATGCAAAAATGCTTAAACTTAATTTTATTTGCATACATAAATATATAATTTATTTGGTTAAGGAATGATGCCAATTAAGCTTTTTTGTAAAGTCGTCAAATTCCTTACTCATCGATAGATTACTCATTTGATAAAAAATATTAGGCATACAATACGGTAAATTTAAGGACTGATTTTGCCATTTATTTCTTTATTATACAGCTTCACACTTTATCCTGCCCAGCAGAGGGAACCTGATGTTAAAAGGTTCCGTTCTCCGCTTTCTGCAAAAATAATTTATGTTAATAAAAATCATATCCCCAAAAAAAATGATATATTTGTGGGAATGATTTCCTATTAATAAATAGTATTGATAAACCCTATCATCGCGTTTAAAACCAGAAACTGCTCCAGTGCGCCACCATAGCCTCCAGACCATCCCTTCAGAAAGATAATTTTTATATACACAAAACTCGAAAAACGATACTTTAGTAAATATAACATTATAGATATATACCGTTATTTAGAGTATTCAATTAAATATATCGTGTATTCGGAAGCTCATTTCCATAGTAATTACCAACTATTTACATTGCTTTGTAGTTAAATGATAAATCGTTATAGGCCCAACTCTAATTTAAATGCTCATAATTTTAATGTGTTGCTAAAATATTCAGCATAATTTATTTATTTGTTGGTATCATTTTAGTGGAATTTCAACTAAATTCGTATATTTTATATCATTATCGTATCATAAATTGTTTATTATTGAGGATTTAATTAATTAATAAAATTTACTGTACATTTTAACTGTAAACGCTACAGTTGTAGGTTCGATTCTAATTCGGAAGAATTAATTAATTTTATATCATCGCTCCTGTGACGAATCAAAACGCACCGTTGAGTTCCGCCACGTAATATCTCAAAAATTTAAAGGAACGTGGTGGTGGTGGAGTGTCTCAATTTAAGTTACCTCGGGCTGCTTTTTAATTTTTAATGAACTGATTTTGATGAAAAAAGCTTTAAATGTTTGGCTGGGTTAAAACAAAGCAATTGGCGATTTTTTTAGTAAATCAGTTTAGTACTTTCGGATATAAGCATTATCATACGTAGAGACTGACAGACAAAAATAATAAAAAATGCTTTCTATTATTCTTTTTAAGTGTCCTTCCATCCATTTCGAAAATACTAAAGTTTCAAAAATACTAAATGTACAGACAAAATATAGATTTAGATAAAAAAAAATCAGCTTCACGTTGTATGTGTACGGGACACAACAGGGTAGGCAGAGGAAACCCAGTGTTAAGACACTCCGTTCCCCACTTTCTGCCGAATTCTGGAGGCATTGCCTGTTGAGTGTCACCGCGCAACTCAACGCCGCGCTTAACCTCGACACCAGAGCGAAGACATGGAAATATAAATTTAAGTAAATATTTCATATTTAAATATAGACAAGTAAACTATAAAAATAAATATATATGTATAGACCGACGTGGCGCAGGGACACAAGCGTGAGACTTTAATACGGCGGTTGTGGGCTCGATTTTTACTGGACAGGAAATGAAATATTTAATAGTTTCATTTCCTCCTTCCCAACACGCAATGTCTCCAAAATTTGGCGGAAAGTAAGAAACGTGTCTTAATGGGAGTGAAGTGTCTTAACATTAGCTTCCCAGATCTCTCTGCCTACCCTCCATTGCGTTGGATACAAAGTGAACCTACAAAACAAATCAAATTAATTAATTGAATCAAACCCACGACCAACGAATTAATAATCTAAGTAACACGTATTAACAACGAATTAATAATCGAATGAATAGTCTAAGTAACTAAGTAACACGACAGGATACGGACGATGCACTTATGTAAATCGTTCAACTTACGATAAAAAGTATCTATCAGATGACTCATTGAAACGGCATCTTAAAATGTATATAAAACGACCCACTGACTAATGATAGCGTAGGAATTTGAAAAATATTATTAAGTACAGCCTTTTACCATTTCTTAGAAAGATGATGAAATATTGTAAATAATAACATAGGTACATACATATATGTATTTCGCTTGTATAGCCGGGTAGACAGAGGGAACCTAGTGTTAAGACACTTCGTACCCTATTTTCCTCCCAATTCTCAAGACATTAGATTGAGTGGCGGAACTCAATGCTGTACAATTTTTTTTTAAGATATTGAATTTTACAAGACCAATGTGTTTTGCTTGTTTGTGGGCATAAGTTCAAAAGTAACTCAATTGATTTGAGTTATAAAAATATAAAAAATGACTATAATTTATTTTTGAGTTACATAAATCACTTTTATTACTAGTCCTCGTGTGATGAACTTGATAAGCTACATTATCTAGAAATATTATTGTAGTACATTGTCGATTACTCAGAACAAATGCGTGGTTCAACCTGATACAAAGTAAATTGATTAAAAGATATACGAAACACTATAATTGAACCTAATTAGTCTACTTTTGCCCGAAAGCTTCTCAGGTATTCATTTTAGTATTAACTTGACGGCAATTCGCGTTTCACGTTCAAAAGGTCCCAAGCAATATTGCTTCTGAAAGCGGAGATCGTGTGAATTTTGAAATTAATTTTTGTTCATGTCTGTGGATGTTCTTATTTAATGTTTGTGTTTGATACAAGACATTTGTAGATATTTCGCAAAAATATTTATGTTTTTCATAAATATATTGTGATAGATGGATGGTAAAAATAATTGAAGGCGTTCCATGAATTATAGAAAGTCATTTAAGAAAAAAATAACTCGAATGTTTCCTCCACCGAGTAAACTAATTGCGAAATTGGTACCTTAAACTTGAAAAAAAAGTATATAGTAAATAATTAAAGTTTTAGAATTGACTACTACAAGTTAAAATTTTTTGCAAATGCCTCCGTTATAACAGCTGCAGTCTGCAAACCAAATATTTGTTCGAACCGTTCATTTATTCAGATGAGGGAAGCTAAGTTTTCAGTTTAACTTTTCATTCTATATATATTTAATTAGTCAGATTCACACTGTATCCCACACACAGCAAGGTAGGCTCAGGGAACCTAGTATTATAAAGACACTGAAGGCATTGCGTGCTGAGACTATAAATTCGATTGGTTATGGGTTCGATCCCCACTCGAGGAAATGAAATATTTATTTCAATTTATATTTTCATTTCTTCGCTCTGGTGTCGAGTCAAAGCGCAGTGTGAAATTCCGCCAATTACCTCCAGAACTCGGTGGAAAGTGGGGAATAGAGTGTCTTAACACTAGATTTTCTCTGCTTACCGTGCTGTGAGCGGGATACAGCGTGAAGCTGATTTGATTTATATTTTATGTTCTAAATTTTAAGCAATCCCGTACTAATACATGGTACCTACACTACTACGGTACCAAATGTACAAGAATCACAGAACAAAACCAACAAACTAATATATGCATATAGGTAAGTAAGCTATTAAAATCTATGTATTAATTTACTCAGCACACGTTACTTTCATTGTTATTAATTAACTTTATGAACACTAATTCGAGCCCGCGTACCGGGTCGATACACTTCTGACTCTCACTATGCCACTGACATACTACTTACTACGTGAGGTAACCATGCATTTAGTTATAGATTATAGATATATCTATCGTGGTAATATTTTTAGCGTGGAAGACTGAGGAAACTTGGTCACTTAGTGTTAGGGCACTCCGTTCCCATTGAGATATTTCCATTCACCCAATTCTGGATAAATTGAGCGCTTCGAGTGGGAATTGAACCTACAACCGTAGCGTTTACACTTGAACGCTTGTGTAATACAATGATCTCTAATTGTTATTATTATTATTTTAATTACTTAAAGCATATTTTAAAGTATTTAAATTGTTTAGAAAATGTTGTAAAAAGTAGGAAACGAAGCGTCTCAACACTGCGCTTCCTTCTATGCAAGAAAAAACCTAAAGATGCTTTAACTAAACTAAATATGGCAATAAATGATAGCCTTATTGTTTGAAACTACAGATTATATCTAAGTGTATAAGTGTCACTTATTTCAAATTCATGGTAACCCCACTCGTAGGAAGCAATCTTCGTTTTGCCTTTTGAGTCGTTGCATTTTGCATGAGTATTAGATATCTGTTCTATTATTCTACATTCTGTACTGAATCGTTTCTTATGATAATGTTATTCGTTTTATATGAATTGATCATGCTTCACATTTTATGATATGACTTGTGTTGATGTATAATATTTATCGATTTTTGATCGATTTGAATTGAAATTGTGTATGAATATGAAATGAGACGTATATATTGTTTTTTTTTTATTTTGATTAATCGATTATATATATCTGTATTTAGATATCATTTTAGTCCCATAGTCAATCAAGAGTGATACGTCCATTTTATATCACTTAGTAGTTGGGTATGAACTATTTCATTTCATTTAAATTCATTTCATTTGATTTACAACCGTTTACTTTTATAATTATTTACTTTATATATGATACATTTGTCATAGTTCAGACTATGAAAGCCTATATATGTACTTATATCGTACAGGTACATCACTCCATTATTCTATTGTAAATTCAACATTTCAATTTATTATTTATTTTTATTGCCAATCTACATATTTAGTATATTTTGTCATTTTATATATTTTCTCAACGAATGTATTTATTTAAAATAAAATTACACGTACAAATCACAGTAATGGCATATTATGAAACAGTTATGTTTTTACATATATTACATATTAACTTATATTATTATGCACTACGAACTACGAATAGCTATTCAGGTCTATGCGGGCTTTTTCGAAATATTATTTGCATGCCGTTTTTTTTATCAATTTTATATATTTTTAATTTCATAATTTTATTTCTAGTATTTGTTGACGAAAATAGATATTTTATCATCTTATTATTTAATAAAAATTTGGCATCTGGCAGTAAATATTTTTCCATACTAAAGGCCAGCTTCACCGGTTACGAATAAAGTTTCAGATAGTAATCTAATGCTATCTTACAGACTGAGAATAAAAATACAAAATAACTATTTTTTATATGATCAAAAATAATTTTCTTTTCTCTTCTCATTAATGAACGATAACAACTACATTTTTAAATAACATTTCACACGATATGTTACATTTTTAAATAATAATTAAGTATGTACAAAAGAAATGCATTTGTGCACAAACAAATGTGTATGAATTAGATTTTGCTATTCGAAACCTGTGACATCAAAAATTATAGCATGTCTGGCAGATAAGTCTATCCGGGACTTTATCAGACGGTGGTGAAACTGGCCCTAAGTATTTGTATCTACTACATACTGATAGTTTTTTTTATTTCTACACACGGATTTGTATTGTACTTATTAGTATCAAATACTAAAGTTTTATATTCAATTGACTCTTTTTGGGGCGCATATTAATTTTTAAATTATAAAACCATTAACACGTTAAGGAATGTCTTGCAATAAAAAAAAATCCACAAAATATTTTTCTCTATTTCTACTGTATTTTAGGACCTGTCGTAAAGTCGATGAAAATTCATAAAATCATTAAAACAGACATTATTGTTAATTTGTCACATTTTTTAAATCACAATTATTTGTTATTAATAAATCGATTTCCTTAAGGAATTCAGCAATAAAATTATGATAATAATCCATTTATATAATCACATATACTTTGCCTGTCTCTTAATTTTTTTTATATACTAAATTATATTATTAGTTAAGGATTTGAACCTTAATCAGAAGTAATATTTTAACATAATTATTTCATATTTGTCAATGTAAGTATTGCAGTTTAACTTACAAATTCGCTAGGACCCTAAATTTACTTTGTAGGATTCAATTTTTTTTTCAAAAATTTTAGAATATAGTGCTTTGGTCTCTATAATAAATTGATCTAAAAACTTGTAGGTATAGTGTAAAAATTATAGGACCAGTAGTGGCGCAGGAAGACCAGTCGTGGCGCAGGGGCACAAAGTGTGACTGTAAAATCGACTGATTCTGGGTTTGATCCCCTCTCGAGAGAATGAAATATTTATTTAAATTCCAATTTATTCGCTATAGTGTCGAGATAAAGCGCGGTGTTGAGTTCCGTCACTCAACACGCAAGAATCCAGAATTCGGCAGAAAGTGGGGAACGGAGTGTCTTAACTCTCAAGCTTCCTCTGCTCAACCCCAATGTATGCGAGACACATCGTGAAGCTGATTTATTTTTAAACTTGTAAATACAACAAAAATAAACAAGAGAAGTCATACAACAACTACTAGTCCAGCAATGCATCTCCGCGAAAGTTTTTCACTTCGCACTGTACGTATAAAAGTGTCAAAATAAAAGATAACATTGTTAGCTGTCAGATGCACAGTGCCGCTTCGGCGGTTCTTGTTTTTTTTTCACATGTCGAGACTGATTTCTAAATAATTTAAATACGTGCACGATATCGCTAATTAAAGCCATTCGGAATTGAGTTTGGGATTGCGTGACGATTTGTCTTGCTTTTATGTTTCATGACCATTTTTATTTTTTAAATTTTTGCTGTCCAACTGACCTATTCAGCGCGGAGTGAAATGATATAATTTATTTTTTTAATCTGTATTTTTTTTCTTAAATTTTATAAAGAAATAAATTTATGATAAAAATAAAATAATATATTACTTACCGTCTACATTCGCTTAAAGAAGACAAGTTCGGGAAGCTCGCAACAAAAAATTCACACATACGACGAAAAAGAAACGACGAATTTTAACTATACTTTGCAATTTAAAAAAAAATACAATTTTGCCGGTTTTCAAAGAAAGTTGTTTAACTAATTTCACGTAAATTCACTTGCGATTTCAATGGCACGGTAACGGAATCCGATCACTGTGTAGCATTGCACTGTCACTGGTCACACGCGTGCGTGTCGGCCGGATGCGCGGGCGCAACTGACTACTGAACTGAAAATGTAAGGTGATTGTGATTTTTCTCTCTTAGTAGTTAGTTAGGAAATTCCTTAAATTTTTTAGTTTCTTGTTATGTTTAATATGGAATTTGCTGTTTTTGTGGTGTGTTATTGGTTAAAATTTTGTTTAAAAAAATGTATATTTTTAAGTATGACAGATGTGAGGTGATAGTTTTT
>JAATLQ010036326.1:0-14184 GCA_013421005.1 Heliconius erato x Heliconius himera | reverse complement strand
TATATATATATATATATATATATATATATATATATATATATATATATATATATATATATATATATATATATATATTGTTTACTTAGTTTATAGCACACTTTTTATTTACTAAGTTGTTGTATACAGACGCATTGAGTCCATTTTAAAGATAATTAGTTTTCTTTCCGGTGATTTCTAAGTCTGAGCTAAGTCCAATCATTTTTACTTTTACCAACACAAAAAGCTTGCTTTGCTTCAATTATGTTACCAATAGTTTTATAGATACTAGAAAACCAACGGGGACTAACGAAGGTGTATTTCAAGTTTACTATGATATAGTGTGAAAAAATAATTTATTGTAATTGCTTTATGAATTTAATAAATATTATATCAAAATATTTATTCATAAATGTCATTATGGTTGTCGTGGAGCAGTGGCACAGTAGTTAAATCTAATAAGGATGGTTATGGAGTCGACTCTCACTCGGGAAAGTGAACTATTTTCAATCTGAACTATATTTAATCCTTTCCATTCGTTGAGTTCTGTCACTCAACACGCGATGTCACTATAATCTAGGTCTCTCCCTCTACCTACTCAGTTATATATGGGATACATCGTAAAGTTATTTTATATAATTTCTTTATAAATGATCGATTTCATTGTATTCGTGCTTTCTACTAAATGTATATAAGTATACAATAAAAAAGACATCAACGCGTGCTCAAGCTCATTAAAGAAATTTTAATTGTTATTTTTCTTCCTTTTAATTTATTTTAAGTTTTAAGTTAATATATAGAATTAATAAATATTACAAGATGCATATATTACTTACTATTTATAATAACTAGATTATGTATATTATGTATATTATAGATTATTAATATGTTATAATTCATTATTCGTTTTTTAGCTTCACGCTGTATTCTGCCCATAGTAGGGTAAGAAGAGGGAACCTAGTGTTAAGATACTTCAGTTTTTTTTTGCCTTAATATCAGAGCGTGGAAATTAAAATATTGAATACTTCACTTCCCCGAGTGGGAATTGAATCCACAACCGTCGCATCTACAGTCGCATAATTGTGACCATACACCACGACGGCCTCTTTGGAAAATAGTAGAAAAAAAAAACAATTAACCCATAATAACGCACTATCATACTAAAGTATATAATTAAATTATACATAAGCCGCATTATAAGAAATCAGAAGTGTACAAAACCACGATACTGTTAGCACTAGTAGTGCTAGCGCTAGATTCTAGAGCGTTTGATATCATCTCGTAAAAACCGTTACGGACAGACAATTATAACAATATGTTTTCGTTTGCACGACGGTTTTGACTTTGATTTACAAAGCGACACTTTGTACGAAACAAGATAGATGGTCTACTTAAAGTGATTTCTTGTATAGCAAATTGTTTATTGTATTTTTGTTGTTTTGTTTCCTTTTAAGTTGTTATTATTCATTTCGGGAGTGAGGAAGGATGTTCGTTCTTTTTAAATCTAAACAATAATAAAAAACGGGTCAAGTGCGAGTCAGACGTCCAGTGAGGGTTCCGTAACAATTTTAAGGTTGCAGGTCAATGAGATTGAGTGATTGCACTCATTTTATATTGAACGAATTACATTAGTGTGACTGTAACGCGACGGTTATGGGTTCAGATCACATTCTGGAAAATAATATAATATTTATTAATATTTTCATTTCATCGATATGGTATCAAGGTACAGGCATTGAATTGCGTCACGCAATACGCAGTGCCACGAAAGAATCGGCGTAAAGTGGTGACCGGATTGTCTTAATACAAGGTTCCCTCAGCCTACTCTGCTATATGCGTGACGCAGCGGGAAGCTGATTTGATTGAATTTTTTAAAGCACAATTATAATTTGGCAATAGTTTTTATCTGTAATATAATTATACTGTTTATTTTTTTTTACTTTTTTCTTTTATTTGTACTGCAAGTTCTCATTTCTTTTTAAATTTCATAATTCTACATTAAGGTCTACAGGAAAAAATAATTTTGAGGTGAACCTAAAAAGGACCCAGTATTAAGATACTCCGCTTGCCGCAAAATTTTTAAGACATTGTATTTTAGCCGGCAGGGCTTAACGCCATCCTTTATTTTGTTACTAGAGCGTACCTGTCACATTTACAGTCAGTTGATAGAAATTTTAAATATACCTATACTTAAATGAAACATACTAAGTTATTATCGAGAGTATGACACGATGCTCCAAATTAATAAAAAAATCATCTTCAAATACTTCCGAAATTAAAAGCTAAACATGAATATCGTTAGCAGCTTTTCCTAGTGAAAGTAATCATAAAATATTGATTGGACTGAAAAAAGCTGTTTGCGATGATTTTAATATACCATATGTACTTTTCAAAAGACAAAAAGATACCGTAGTGGTGCAGCTAGACAACTGCCTGTAAAAGCGGCGATCGCGAGTTCAATTCCCACTTGGCGAAATAAATTGTTTACATTTCCTTGCAATAAACAAAACGCGGCACAATATTTGAAATATTGAATGTAAAGTGGCGAATGAAGGTAAACCCTAGTTTTCCTCTGCCTACGACGGGATTAATCTATAGAAAAAATGTTAAAAAGTAATAGAACTAATATTTTTAAATTAAAACTATTATTTTATAACTTACCTCAGTTTACTTAGTACAATTTTAAATTTTTGTTGTATACGTATAGAATAAAATATTTAATTTTATCAACTTCATGTGATGAAACAAACTAATTTGGTTAGAAAGTGCGTCAAAAGATTCTGTGAATCTGTCTATCCCGCATAATGTGGAACACGTTAATTCTAATTTTGCTTTTATTATAAAATGTAAACTAAAATGGATCTTTTTGTGTGTGTTTTCTTAATAATATATTGAAAAGTCTTGTGCGAGTTCGGTAGATTTTACACATGGTTTGTAGGCTCTGTCTCGTTGTATAAGTTGTAAATTATGATGAATTAAAATTGAATAGGTTGCATTCAATAAAGGGATTTAGAACTATTATATATAAGAAGACATTGTTTTTTTTTTATAAACATTTTTTTTGGCCGTGTGATCCCGGGATAGAATAGGATCATCCTGATACTGGTGGTGTCGAAAGAGGCGACTAAAGTACGTGTGGTAGAGTCACGTCGCCAGTAATGGCAACACGCACGGGCAGACTCGACCGGATCATTACCACCCCCGGCATTTAAAACTGGCGTGAATTAGTGGCTTTATGCCACTGCGTTTCGTATCAAGTAATACCGGGCTCCGGCGCCCAACCCACCTTAAAGGCTGGCAACGCACCTGTAGCTCCTCTGGTGTTGCACGGGGTCGTGGGCGGCGGTAATCACTTACGATCAGGTGACCCGCACGCTCGTTTGCCTTATCCTTAATATCCCATAAAAAAAAGCTTTACATATATTTTATATCCCATAAAAAAAAGCTTTACGCTGTATCCCGCATATTATATAGGGAAGGCAAAAGGAACTTTTTGTTAAAACACTCCGGTTCCCCACTTTCCGACATTGCATGTTGAATGTTGTAACTCAATGTCGCACTTTGTCTTATTACCACAGCGAAAAAATAAAAAAATTACCCACCGAGTGGGTATCGAACCCACAGCCGTCGCGTTAACAATCACACGCGACCTCAAGCTGTCGTGGTACAATGGCACAGCATAGCTTTGTATAAAATGTTATAATTTAAAAAAATACATTTAAATATTTTTTCTTCAAACGCAATAAACGAAACTTAAAGCAAAGCGAGCTGGGAGCGCTCCCTAGTTTTTTTAAATATTTTTATGAGAAATATAGCTTTAAAAAATTATTTCATTACTTTAGTAACCTATTACTTTAAAAACAAAATGAGATAAAATGCAAACGAGTAAAAGTGATAATAGTGATTATTCTATAATATTAATTTCGAACAGGAAATATGTTGTTTAAATCACTTGTCAACCAGTTCGAAGCGACGTAATTACACCAATCTATAATGTGGACGCTTGTTAAAGAGATATAGTATACTATAGCATAGTGTATCAGTATACAATGTTGCACCTTATACTATATTATATATACGTATAAAATATATACAAAGACAAGAAGAGTTTGTTTGGTTGAAAGCTCTAATCTTAGAAACTGGTGGTTAGAAAAGAAAAAATATTTCTGTGTTTGATATTCCATTTATTGAGAAAAGCTATATGCTATTTCATTATGTTTAACCATAGTTTGAAAATTTTATATATAGACATCGTGTAGAGGAATTTAACGTTTTTAAATTCTTTCTTTTAAATGTAATATAAATATCACAACATAGATGAGGGATTGAATCGGCGACTATCGTTTATACTGTACCTTCATGTTATATCGTGGCATAAAGTAGGCTGAGAGAACCTAGTGTCAATTCACTCCTTTCACAATTTCCGCCCAATTTTAGAAATATTGTGTATAGAGTGGCGGAACCGAACGCCGCACGGTTAATAAAATTAGATACTTTCCAATCGTGCAACGATGAGAAATTTGCCATATTGCTATGTATTAATTAAAGGAACATAATATATACAGCATACGTATGTACAGAGGTAGCCAAATTCAATCAGCTATGATATTATTTGACAAAGCCGCAATATTAACTATAATAATATTGGGATTATATAATCTTACTGACAATTGATAACTATTGATAATATATGAGATGTATATATATAAGGTTTAATTGCCTACTATATTTTTTTGTCAGCTTCATGCTGTTTCCCGCACACAGCAGGGTAGGCAGAGGAAACCTAATGTTAAGACACTCCGTTCCCCAATTTCCGCCGAATTCTCGAGACAATGCAAGTTGAGTGGTGGAACTCAATGCCGCACTTTGCCTCGACACCACAAGGAAGAAATGGAGATATAAATTAAAGTAAAGATTACATCTCCTCGAGCGGGATCGAACCCATAACCAGTCGCGTTTACAGTCAATATTACAATCGCCAACTATATATAAATATAACATATCAATAAATGGCTTCCAAGAAACACTGGTTAAATTTAATTACATTTCACCTTTGATATATAAATTAAAAAATAATCAACAATTAGAGATGTAATTAAATTTAGAGATGTAATTATAAAAAATGATAATATTTTTTAACAGAATACAAAAAGAATATTGTTCAACTATACTGAAAAATACATGTACATGCTTTACATGTCTACAAAAAGAACATACTACTTTATTATTAGCATCTTTTTAGGAACAAAATGCTTTGCCAAAGGCGAGCCAAGACAAAAAAGGATGATAAATAATTAATAAAATATTATAACCCTTTAAAAGAGCAGCTTTTATAATAAAAAAATAATATAATTACACTACGCACATTATTGCAAAAAAACACTAAGTAGTGAGGTCACCGTCTGATTGTCAGATCGACGCTGAGGATGGATTGAATCTCACTTGGGAGATATAGATATAGGAGCTATTTAAGATATTTTAAACTTACCAAAGCAAAGCGCTGCGTTTAGTTTCGCCATTTAACACTCGATATCTCGAAAAATGTGCCATGAACTATTCTATCATCACATGAAATAAAATTATAAAAATCTTTTTACTGTTTTTTTTACCTTTAAGTTTTTGCTTTTTTAAATATTTTTTATCAAAGCATGCCTCTTACTTCCATATTAAATTTAAAAGGAATATGTAAGGCAGCCGCTGTCGTATCCATTAAATGAAACAAGCTTATAACAATGTTGCGTAATGAGAATATAAAATGTTATATGGAGCAAACGTAAGAAATTATATATATTTTTGCCTCTACGCGCAATTTGTTGAGCAGAAATAAACTAATGATGTATTATTTACTTACTTTTTATTTTTGTCTGTGTGTGGTAACGGAGTGTCTTAATACTAAGTTCCCAGGTTCCCTCTGCCTAACCTGCTATTCGTGAGGGAGACAACGAGAAACAGAAAAAATATGTGAAATATTTCCCTAGGCGCTTCACAAATGGATAACGCTGCCTCTGACAAGTTAAAAATGTGTGTAAAATTTTGCTTAAAAGTTTCAACACATTTAAAAGAAATAAATAATGTAAAGTTATAGTTGCTCACCCAATGTTCAAAATATAGTGGGAACTCAACGCTGGGATTTGTATACTGGAGCGGAAAAGTAAAAATAATTTAAAAATAGTGGAATGATAATCAAACTCACAACCATCGCTTTAACAGTGTTTGACTCTGTATAGTCAATGTCTGACTACACAGAGGCGATAATTATAAGTTCGAATTCTACTCGAGGTAATTATTATATTTTTTTATTCATTACTTGCTCTGGTATACGGAACCTCGGCGTTGAGGTTCACCATACAGCACGCAATCTTGAGTTGGGTGATACGTAGGAATGGAGCGCAACACTAGGTTCCCGCTACCTACCCCGCTATACAGAACAAAACCCTTGAAAAAGAAGATTCATATATTGTTACGTACTAGTATAAAATCCTATTTACATAAATGACTTAAAGTAGAATCTCGCCTTAATGAGTTTACCGACAACATTTAAAATGGCTATCATTTAAACGGTCAGCTAATTAAAGAGGTTTTGGTTAGCTCCCAATTTATTTGTTAGCAAACAAAGTAAATTAAGCTTTGTGAGTGTATTCACTAAAAAGCAAAAATTTCTCAGCGTGGATTGTTATTTTTTCCGCATATCTTGCAATTATAGGAGTGGGCAGAGAACTTAGTGTTCAGATGTATGTTTATTTGGCTATTTCTATATATTCTATATATGTCAAATATTTCACCGAATAGAGCCCAAATTCACGACTATCATGTGTACGGTTGGGCACTTATTACTGAGCCAGGATGATGTCAAATATTTTTTTACTATTTTTTTTTGTTTCTCAAAAATCTCATTTAATAGTTTTCATTTTATTTGTTCATAAATTATTGATATTATAAAAGAAAAAAAAAACTAATTAGAGCTTCAAATAGCCTCAGTTTTTTTTTAATTATTATTTTTTTATTTTAAAATATTGTAGAATATAATAAAATAATAATAATCACATAAAGCAAAATAGTATATATTATATGTCTGTGGTCAGTTTCTAAAAAAAACCCATTTCAAATAGTCTTATTAACTAATATATCTACCATAATGAAATCGAATCCACTATACGATAGGCTATTAAGCTCTTCTCAGTAAGACGAACCTTCTTCATAAATCACAGTCATTTGCGCGCAGAACAGGTGAAAGTGATCTAACCGATTAACCGATGCATCTCCGTGCAGGAAACGTGGCGATCGCTGAAATAATGTATGATGAAAGTTACTTTTGAGTTATTTATATGGATATTTGTAAAGTGTGTTAGTTGTTTTATGGAGATTTTGTGTTGAACTTAAAATGGTAAGATTTAAGTATATTTGCGGCGATGAGTTCTGCCACTCAATACGCAATGCTTCCAGAATTCGACAGAAAGTGGGGAACGGAGTGTCTTAACACTAAGTTCCCTCTGTCCTGCTGTGTGCGGAATACAGCGTAAAGCTGATTGAAGTATATTTAAGCAGTGTGGGGTATTAAAACAGGATATCTAGAAATTCCTACGGAAACGGGAAAGAGTCCATGCGAATTCAGTTGCTGGCAACGACTAGTTATTGATAATATCAGTACTGTATTATTAACACATATATTAGATCTGATCAAGCCGTCTTAATGTAACATGTGTACCAAATGGAAATTCATATGGTTTTAATAAGCTATTAATATATAGGGAAATTATATATTGAAATTAGAGTGCTTTTTATGGAAAAAACAATGCAAACGAGCATACGGGTCACCTGATGGCGACCGAACACCGCCGTCCACGACCCCGTGTAACACCAGAGTTGCCGGTCTTTAAGGTGGAGATAGAAGCGCTTTTTGAAGGTAAGCAGGTAGTATCGACCTGTAAACACTGCCGCAGGTTCCTACGAAACCGCACAATAGTGGAATGTCACGTATCCATTAACTACATATCTATTAAGCAAATTCTTAGAAGAGACATTTTTATTTTTAATAAACTTTAAGTATACGTATATTATAAGAAAAGTTTTACAATATCGCAAATTGATTCGTATTTTTTACTACATGAAAAAAAATAAGTTTAGTTTTGTATTTTTTTACACTTCTAATAATAAAAAAAAAGTACATAAATACAAAATTTGGATTTAGCAAGTCTGTCCTATATATTTTTCAAAATCAAATCAAATCACGACAAGCAGAATTAAGCTAATTTTAAGAAACTTCGTTCCCCACTTTCTGCCGAATTTTGGAGGCATTGCGTGTTGAGAGGTGGAACTCAACGCCACTCTTTGCCTCAATACCAGAGCGAAGAATCGAAAATATAAATTTAAATAAATATTTCATTTCCTCGAGTGGGGATCGAATCCATAACTAGTCGCGTTCACAGTCACACTATGTACTTCTGCGCCGCGGCTGGCCCCATAATATATTTCTCACGCAAATAAATAAAACAAACAAAAGCATCTAAATTTGCAAATACATAAGAAAATAATTCAATCTCAAAATTAGCATAAAGCGTGCGGAGTTAAGGCTGTATCTCTAGAATACTTTGTCCACTACCTGCAGGTGAACCACAATCTACACGCGACCCTCTTTGCATGATCATAAAACAGAAACTACTTTAATTTACATACCCATGAATATAATGAAGATAAAATTCTAATAATATTATAAATGTGAGAGTTTGTATGTTTATCGCTCTATCAAGGAATCAAAAATATCTGGAATTAAGATACATTTTGAAGAAATTTAAAATAAAGTAAACGTAGTCTTTAAAACGGCGTTGAGTTACGCTACTCTACACGAAGAGTGGTATTCGGGTGGAAAGTGTACGAATTTCACTATGTTATGGACTTACAAATTTCATTTCATATTATCCACGGATACTGTATGTAATACGGATATATTTGCGGTAATCGTGCTGTAGTAGCAAAGCGTCTAAAGTGCATACGAAACGGTTGTGGCATCGATTCCCGATCGGATTGTCTACGTTTCCCTTCTCTGACAAGAGAAGGCAAGCGCTGTTCAACAGTCTTAACTTCGCGTGGAAAACGGAGAATGGAGAATCTTAACACTAGCTTCTCTCTACCTGCCCTGCTACTTGCAGAAAACAATCTAAAGCTAGAAAAAAGTGTTCTAGCCACATTGGTGTGATACGGACTAACATTTTACTGCGTTTATACTATAAAAAAAGATAATTGGTAAGCGTTGTATGGCGCTATAAATCTGCCGAGTTTATCGATATATTAACTATACCCTTATTTTATAGGTTCGTTTGTGACAGACTTTAATACTCCTAATGTAAATAACTGGCAATCTGTGACAGATGGATATTAAATTAGTGAGAAAGTGTGTCTGTTAGTCACTAAGTGGGATCAGTGAATTGATTATTTTTATGATATTTTCCGTATATTTTTTTTTGTAATCCGTTGTTTAATCTTTAATGTTTTATGTATGTATGATTTTGTATTTTATTTAGCTTCAGGCTGTATCCGACACACAGCAGGGTAAGCAGAGGGAACCTAGTGTTAAGACACTCCGTTCCCCACTTTTCGCCGAATTCTGGAGGTATTGTGTGCTGATGTATTTTATCACATTACAACTGTTAGACATTATTACAATTTGTTTTATTCTTGATTAAATTGAAAAAGGTTTCTTCTTTATATTAAGAAATTCCATAACTATTTATATTTTTTACATCATTTTTGTATCTTTAATAAATTGCTTATTACATTAACTGCCACAGAATACCTTCTGTGGCAGTTAATGTAATAAGCAATGAGTAATGTATTTGGACAAAATACATTATAATAAATTTTGACGTACAAAATCGAATTATCTATATTCTTAACATATAGTTTTTTAATGGATTTGGCATCTTAGATACAGAGAAAAAGAAATCATCAAAATCTTCTTTTATAACCCACTCGTCTCGTCGTCAAAAATTATATGAATATGAGCCCGATCTCCACTCCGGAATTGAATTATATTCAGATTGTTTCTTGTTCTTGTTCTAGAAGGTAAAACAGAGAATTAACTCGCCTCTCAGCACATTGATCTAAATGTGGTATATTCAATAAAAACATAAAAATTATAAAAGAAAAAGACGAAACACAACACAACTAGTGCAAAATGAATAAATTAGCAAGCTTTTATGGATAGTAATATTTTAATTTCGCCATATCTTTAGCCTGTCAGATCCTTTTGGGTTGATTCTGTTACGCCTTAATTAACCTCGTAGTATTTATCACACGCGATATCATTCTCTTATACACGACAATAAGTTCTATGCTAGGCTTGTTTCACAATTTCAATATAAATATTTTTATTAAACACAGTGGAGAACAAAGTGTCTTGTGAGTTCTCTCTATTACCCTGGCATGAAGATGAAACTTATATAAAAATTACAGATTTAACGATTTAAATGCTATAGCTCCCCGGAATGTAATGTTTTACAGTCAGACACTGCACCACGCCAATTTCTTTTTTCAATAGTTTTTAATCGTTACTTATTTCTTAAAGATTACCTGGTGTATTACGGTCGTCAGAGATCCGTCAAATTCAATTTTTATAATTATGATAATAATTAATACCAATTAAGTTGGTATCCTTCATCAGATTTTACACATCTTGATTATTCATACTTATGATTCATGTCTGCATTATTTTTCATTTTATTTTTCATGGGTGCCAATCTTTTAAATAATTTATAACCTAGATCCTGTCTTTATTTGAAAAACTACAAAACAAACATTTTCATATCAATCCATCCAGATACGATACAAACAGATAAACAGACGGAACAAAATAAAAAAAAATATAGTTCGTGTTCTGTTACAATTTTTTTCATTAGGAATGAAGACAGGAAAAAGTTTCAAGTTTTTGTCGCAGTGTGGACGCAGGCCGAGGCAATAATAAAAGCTAAGTGTTTATTATTTTTTTTCTACTTTGTATATGGTAATTGCACTTTGCCTCTGGCATTTGAAATGTGCATAGCTGCGATATTATTTTTTCATAAACAAAGTTTTCATCTCTTACACGACAAGGATTTAGTATTGCAATGATATTTTTTGTATGGACTTTATAACTGACAAAGGAAAAGACCTATAATGTTGACTTTTTAATTTAATTACGCAAAATAAATTTCAGAAGATTAAAAAAATAGGTTTGTTATACATACACATTCGATAAAATTTTGTATAGAGGGTCATATAAGAGCACGGTCAAAAGGTCACGCCAAAACCAGAGAATTGAATTGAATATGATAAAAATATAAAAGCTATACAACTTGGATCAACGATTTTGCACCCATATGGGATGTAAAAACTAAAAAGTATCCCCTAATTTTGGGCAACTGGGCGACCAAGGAAACCTACCGATGTTCAGTTTTAGACGAAGCGAAGTAGATTGACAAGACATGGAACGAAATTAAACAAGAAGCTCACGATCGTGCAAAATGGCGAGACTGCCCTCTGCCCTAATTTGGGGAGATAGGAATATCAGTATCAGTTTTGGGGGGAACCAAGTTGCTCCGTTCTCCACTTTCCACATTTTTTTTTATTTACGTGTCAAACGTCGAAATCCAACACTGTGAGTAGGCCAGAGTTAAAAACAAATATTAAGCCTAACACATAACATAACCATACAATAATATGAAATGATAAATTAATTTTAAATGTGTTATTATTATTTAAATAATTAAATAATAATATTGAGGCTAGTACTGACTAGACTGTAAAACCGACTGGTTGTGGGTTCGATCCCCACTCGAGGAAATGAAATATTTACTTAAAATAATATTTCCATTTCTTCGCTCTGGTGTCGAAGTTAAGTGCGACGTTTAGTTCTGCCACTCAACACGCAGAATTCGGCAGAAAGTGGGGAACGGAGTGTCTTAACACTAGGTTCCCTTTGCCTACCCTGCTGTGTGCGGGATACAGCGTGATTAAAAAATATATATTATGAAAATCTGTACCAAATTAGACTGAGCCACGAGATTATTTTATTATCGATGGGTTGTAGAGAAGTGAATGTGAATGATCTCAATTTTTCTGTTCTTCTGATTAATAGAATTATGTAGATTCACATATAGTAAGCAAATTAATTAAATCTATTTATTAAAATACACCAGGTTATGTAATTAACGCTCGAACGCAACATCTAAGCGGAGCTGAAAATCAATTTGTTAACATGAATTAATGTATTTGAACCTATTACGCGAACTGATTGGATTATATTAAATTCTGAGCCCCTTTTAGGGACTTGTATGTAGCAATTTATGTCCATTATAATCGGAAATATTGTATTTGATGTTTGAGAATAAAACAAAAAGCCTCATTTGCCAATTTATTTTGACTCCCTTGCTGTTGTTGGATAAAAAATCGGTGTAGAGTTCTACCATTCAACATGCTATATTCTCATATTTGCGCGGAGTACTAACAATAGAAAATCTTGACACTATATAATTAACACGTTCATGATCCAAAGTAGAAACATTTAATATCACTTTATATCAAATCGTTTTATTTTCCTATACATCGGGGTTGTACTCTAAGACAAAACTGTGTACTCTAAGGAAAACCATATGGTCATTCACTACTTTACGTCTATTTGGCAGAAAATAACGTGTGTTTAGTGGTAAAGCGCACACGACACGACACACTGAGCTATAAGGCTTAATTAAGTGGTGTTAACGAAAATATTTTCTTGAATATAGTTAAAGAGATAAACAAATATTGCGTTGAAGTTGTCGCGTCGTAGTACAGGGGCACAAGCGTGCGACAATAAACGCGACGGTTATGGGTTTGATTCCCACTCAGGGTAATATACTTTTTTTTGTTTTCATTTCTCCACTCTGATATCGAGGCAAAACTCATCCTTCAGTTCCGCCACGCAACACGTAATGCCTTAAGAATTCAGCGGTGTTGGGAGCGGACTTTCTTTCCCCACTTTAGGATACTAATCTTCTCTTAATAACTTAACACTAGGTTCCCATGTTCCCTCTGACCTTATTATATGCGAGATATAGCGTGAAGCTAAAAAAATTAAAAGTAAATAATAATTGCGAATACAGTTAGTAATTTAATTCGAAAATACATTTTTTCTATAATTTATGGGAAGCCAATATTCAGTGCACGTAAATTACATGCTGCTTAAAATAATATTTCCTATTTCAATTAAGTCTATGATGACTAAAATGTCATTTATAGTCATGAAAATATTGCTTTTGCATAACAATAGCCCGTAATCAAATTGAACCACATAAAATTCAATTTATTCTACATTTGCTGAAAATTTAAATTGATAAAATTATTTCAACTTTATCTGACACAGTCCTATTGTAAAACGATTTAAAAACGAGCAAAATGGCAACGAGGCAAATCGAGGCGTTGTGTTCCGCCACTCTGTTGCGTGTTAGTAATGCATCAAGAATTTGGCAGAAAGTGGAGAACGGAAATGTCTTAACACAAGGTTCCCTCTGCCTACCCTGCATTGTGCTGGATACAGAGTGAAGCTATTCATAAAAATATAGGTATGTATATACCATATTTATTTCCTTAAATTAAATTATATACATTTTGTAGCATATTACATTTATACCTCTCTTGAAGTGAATAAAAGTTAAAAAAGTATATGGTAATTTTAAGCCAAATAAAATAATAAAAATTTGACGTCACGACTTTTAACTTCCAATATTTTTGTGTGATGTAACTTAAGCAACATCAGAAGATCATGAGAGAACCAATGTGCCTTTGCTGTTTACTAGTGAAATTTCTGGACCGATAATGTAATATTGCTGACTAGCGGCCCGCCCACGGCTTCGCCCGCTTAAAATAAATGATTATTGATTTAAGCAGAATTGATTGACAACTATAATAAAATAAAATAAATAAATAAATCAGCTTCACGCTGTATCCCGCACACAGCAGTGTAGGCAGAGGGAACCTAGTGTTAAGACACTCCGTTCCCCACTTTCTGCCGAATTCTGGAGGCATTGCGTGTTGAGTGGCAGAACTCAACGCCGCGCTTAACCTCGACATCAGAGCGAAGAAATGGAAATATAAATTTAAGTAAATATTTCATCTCCTCGAGTGGGGATCGAACCCACAACCAGTCGGTTTTGCAGTCACACCTCGTGCCGCTGCGCCACGACTGGCCTCACACCCTAT
>JAATLQ010036325.1:20413-37207 GCA_013421005.1 Heliconius erato x Heliconius himera | reverse complement strand
TCATCACTACTCTTACTAGATTTCTTTTGATAATTTTGTATTAAACTTCCGGTGTTAAAATCATAACTCCAATCACCCTTTTGGAGGTAATAATTTAATTCATGCCTTAATTGATTTCGAGCTGCTTCTATATCCATTTGCTGATTATCAATATTTTGTTGGAACACATGAGTAGAATTGGATCTATGAACATGCTTATTAGAAACTAAATTACTCTGATCAGTCACTTGATTTTTCCCACTAACGGGTGGATAAGAATTACGAGGAGGCAACATAGGACGGGGTAAATTTACACTATAGCCTCTTTGAAATTCTAATGGATTACGAATATTCGCTGGTATGCTACCCTGATTACCGAAAGCGTAACCATAAATTTGATTAGTATTTCCCTTCATTGTACTGTCATACTTATACCCTACACTGTGAAATACTTCATTATTTATTCCATGCGTGCTCGAATTGCAAGGATTTTTATACTTTTCTCTAAATTCATTGATATTTCTTCTATAATCCTCACCTTTTGATCCACATCGAGTCGTCGTGTTGGTAGGATAAGCTGTAGTTGTGACACTTCTTGGTAGAGTTGTTGGTTTGGTTGGTTGAGATGATGTATATGTTTTTTGACAGTTGACTGATGTATTAGAACTATTTTTAACAGTTTTTGATAAAGTTTGTATACTTAAAGGTGTCATTTGTGAAACTCTCAATTGGTCTAAGGATTTGCTATGTCTAGCTGGTAAAGTACTTACACCACTTGTGATTTCATGCTTTTGGTTAAAAACTTGATCAGAATCTGATCTATCTTTTCCTACTTGAGAGACATTTATGTTACTTTTAGCAGCATTTATATCAAGCAATGTTGAAGCTGAGTATCTAGACAATTGTTGACCTTGTTGAATAGGACACGAAGAAAAAACATTGTTTGGTGGTAGTTGTATTTCACTAATCTGATTGTTTTGAACAATATATCGATTTCTGCCTGTTAATTCTAGTTGTTTATTGTGAGGCTTATTCATTTCAACCACGCTTTGTTTTACAATAGTCCTTTTTGGAGATCCTCGAGCAGATTTTTGTGGTGCAAGTGTTAATGTCGCTTGCACTACACCTGCACTTGCACCTGCTTTAGGAGTGTTAAATTGTGGTTCAAGCACATCTATCATTGCTTTAGGCAATGAAAGAGTAACCCTCGATGCTTCAGAGGAGGGTCTTCTAGAATCAATTATTGACGTAACACTACAAGCGCAGTCTTCTCCAACAGGTTCCGAACACAAAAATGGATCTGAAATATATTTTTTTAATTATATTATAAACTTATGTTAACATATATTATAGGAGTAATGTAGAAATATGAATAGATCCAACGTACCACTTCCAGCTTTGTTAGTATTTGAATTCAAAAAGGAACGTCTCCTCGCGAATTCAGCGGTGTCTTGATACCTAAAATAAAAGCTAAGTTAAATACTTATAAATAATACAAGCAGATAAAAAAATCTTTTGTAATTTATTTATTTATAGATAATAATAATTATTATAACTACATTATATGATCGTGTTTGGATACATTTAATTAAACGCGACGGTTCTAACAATTTACAGTTCTTATTAAATGACTCTTAGCTCTGTGCTATGTCTACTTAGGATATATGAGCGGTACGTAGATACTTATATAATTTTTGTGACTGTGAAAGCGACAGGTTGTTGTTGGGTTCAATTCCCACTCGAGGAAAAAAATATTTAATATTTTCATTTTTTAGCTCTAGTAAAGCGCGGCGTTGAGTTCCGCCACTCAACATACAATGCCTCCAGAGTTCGGCGAAAAATACCTAAGCTGCTGTGTGCGGGATGCAGCGTGACACTATAAAAAAATATTATTTTACTCAAGGACAATATTTAGATATTACTAAACCACCTTATGACCCCAGAGGCAAACCAAGCCAGACCTTCGAAATTTTATAAAACCTAAAATTTTTGTGTGTATACACATAATTTATAAAACTTAGCTTTGACTTTTAATGGCCACTACTTTCTTTCATCTTTCGGGCATTGCACGAATATGGTGACAAAAAAAATGTCATCTTTTGAGATGCTCGGCTCCAACGCATATATTCAGTTCGATATCTATCGCCTGTGATTGTTTCAACCAGATTTATTAGATTTGGTACAGAAGTTTTGGTACCTTAAAGCCATCAATAGGAAAACAGCAGGAGTGGTACACCTAATACTACATAATAATTATTTATTAAACTGATTTACCTGTCTTCAAATATAATTGGCATTATGTGGGGGTCGCCATCAAGCGCGATACAATGTACGGGTAAAGGTGGTAACAGTGCAAGGTAGCGCGATCGTCTTGCCGTTTCTCCAACGCTTTGATAAGACTGGTAGTTACTGTCGTAGCAACCCGCTAGTGAATGTCTCGGATTGTCCAGCACGAAGAAACATTCAGAGAAACGCTTAATTCTGAAATTATTTAGTATATGATTTAATATTATTTTTATGATAAATAGTATGTGATTTTTATTCTGTGAATTTACTATTATACGAAGAAAAAATTACTTACATTGTCTTATTCTAAAAATTAAAATGTATATAAATAAAATTGTGTAAAATGAACATTTTTACAAGCTATATCATATGTTGCAGGTTACTTTATATATGTTATAATTTATAACTCATTAGAACGTTTTTTAATTGTATTTTTTTTATGTTGAACTATTTTTTTTATGTTGAGCATATTACATACCGTAAAGCATGATGCCTCGCAGCAAGAGCGTGGTGCACGTGGGGGCGATCTGAAGTATGATGTAGAAAGGCACGCCAACGAAGCGTTACTTCTGCACATAGTCTTGCTATGTCGTGTGCTGCCCCCATTGCCCATTCTTCTTCTTCACCTGCTTCCGATTTCTATTGAAAAATGTGCGCATTTAATGCAAGCATTGCGACGTCAGCAGTTTTGACTATCTACATTTATTTTGGAAAATTAACAAATTTTTGCTTAACCCTTAAAGGCTACATGGATGTAAAAACACCCAGGTAGATTTGGTTTAAACAAAAGTGTTTGCACTTTTGTTTGCGCTGTGACAAAAACTAAAGAGTTTTCAAGATGATTTCCAAAATGTTGATAATTAAGAAGAACTTCCGTCTCATTCTACGACAACACTTTGTAAGTGAAAGTAAGAAAAAAATATTTAAAAGATTTTTCGTCACACTTGTGAGGAAAAAAAAAATATATTTTTTTAATATATATTTTATTAAAATTGGTCAAGTTAAGGGCAACATACTTAACAGAAATAAAAACTTTAGTTTGTATTTGGATTTCATTTTGTTATTAAAAAGAAAACATTATGATCCCCTCTTGTATAGTCAGCTGTTTAAGTCATACTTTTAAAATTTATTTTTTCCTAGTTTTTTTACAAAAATATAAACAAATAACTAGATTTATTTATTAACATAGATCCAAACTAACTGGTAAAAGTAAGTTGTTCACAATTTCTTACAATTAATTAATAATTTCATTACTTTAAAAAATAAGGTGTTTTACACCCATTATAGTCTTAATGGTTATGTAATTCATTATAGCTCTTAAGGGTTAAAAATAGACAAATAGTAAATTACTACGTAACTTGCCTTTCCTAGGTCACTCAAATCTTTTATTCGCTGTGCAACTTCGCCCACGATAGAATTGGAAGACGATTCTTCGGGAGTAAGTAACACTCCAGTCGATCCGCAGACTGTCAGAGCACTCTGCAGTCCCTCCAATGATCCAAGTAGAATGCCACAAACTTCAGCATGAACTTGTCTGAAATGATTATTAAAACTTTTAATTAATGACACAATTTTAGATTAGCCAGTGACATAATTCTCTACTTTTCCCAATTGTTAACATAATCTAGAAAGAAGAAGAAGAGAGGAAGATATAAGCATAATTATTACTTTGACCAATAACCTTTGGCACACTTTCAGTAAACCAAAAATAGCACGATTATATTTTAAAAAACATTCCATAAAGAAAATATTATATAGTAATAAAAATACCTGGCATGCGCTATTTTGCTCGAGTTCCCGCCGGCACATTTCCCGCTCGACCCAAACAAAATGTTCTCTAAGCTTCCTGAAGCGTTAAAGTTTGACCCTGCACTTTTCATCAATTTGCCCCACTGTTTGCTAGACCGAGGTGTACTGCAATTAAACCAATATTTTTTTCATATTACGACGATATGTTTTACTAAAATCATTTGAATCTCTCACTGTTCCGTAAACATTACAACAGCCGCCTGTAATCATGTACAATTTGAAATTATTCTGTGTTAAGTATAGTTTACAGAATATTATTATATTTAAAAGGGTTGTAAGTTCTCTATGAGACATGCGATGTCTGGCATAGTATTGACCATTTTCTACTAATGGGAATGTTCTTGTATATTAATGGCTGACATTATCTACTTTTTTCTATGCGAGAGATTAAAATTCTATTAAATGACTAACATTCTTAATGTATTTTTTTGTATTTTTACGAATATGGACTGAGGCGGATTGTAGAAACTACGAAAAGTCAAAATATCAAAGTATTAACTATTAAGATACTATCATGTCATATAATTTCATAAAATACTATAAAAGTTACAATTTAAATTAAAAAAGAGTGCGATTCATGGGTCGAAGTGCGTAAACTCTATAGTCTACTACTTACCAGTTCTGTACATAATGCATGATGCTCTTCCTAAATAAAGACATGTAACAAATAAATTTTGTTTTATCTGAGAAGAATATACGTCAAAGGTTACAAAAATATATGTCAAAAGAATACTTGAAGGCAGGGAAGTTATTGTAGTAGAAATCCACTTTGCATTGTTCGCTGCTGCAATATGAGACTCTTATATCACGCGCCAACTTCATAACACTATGAAGATACGTTTTGCGCGACATTATGTTTGAAGTGTTCATAATCATATTAAATAGAAAACTATAGGAAATATTATAATTTGTAGTTTATAAAATTAAAGAACATAATTTTTAATTAAATATGAAAAAGTTTAAACTTTGTGTTTTATAGCACTACTTTACAATCTCTTATGATTTTTAGTGTTTTTTTTTGCTATGTTACTGTAAGTCTCATAATATATTTATTGAAATATTATTCAATTAACATTGTATTTGTAACTAATATTTTAATATATATTTTTTTACATCCAAAAATTATTAATTATTAGGCACCCATTACAAAATTTGATGTAACTTACTTGATGTAGGGCTGATGTAGAGCAACTAAGCTGGCGTGGATTGTGACGGAGACTGCAGAGAGATGGAAGTAGTCGAACAGCACAGGCAAGTGATAATGTAGACCCTGCGAGGGTTGAAAGTGCAGTTTCAACACGCGGCACGAAACTGGTGATAACGTGCTGGATTGAGCTCCTTCGCTGCACCAAAGCTCTATGCCTAGACTCCATTCTGCCCTCTCTAAGGACTCCTTAAGGTTACGGCTATCAACTGTGAAGTAATAAATATAAGTTATAGTTTATAAGAAACTGAATAACAGTATTAACTGTTGATATATTTCTATGACACATCTTAAAAATATCTTTAGAAGACATAAGAGAAGTAACTGCTGAGCATTCCATGGAATTACCTTGCGGGTGAATTAACTATAATACTTAACTCCAATACCGCGCACAAGTTAAATCTAAACCTATGCTTAGTCAGATCGTTGGTAAGTTCAAAGTACTTTAGAGATATTTGCTTCGTATAGTTGTAAGTTCTACCAGTATTATATGCTTCTAGGGCATCTCGTAGGGTCTTTAGCGACTTTATACTATATTTCATATGTGCCTATCAAAAGGGTCCAATATTTAGCTGAATTTAACATTGAGTAAGATTTTTATATTCATTTTACGACGAACCGTTTTACACATACTCTGTACTGTACTGTTGACTATAAAATCGTCGAATTAATATGTTATCTGTGCTCTTTCTTTTCTGAAAAATTAACTGTTCTAAGCAAAATTTTGTCCACTAGATGTAATCTACATAATTTGTTACAAGTTTTTCGTCAAAAGATAGTTGTTAACAAATTCCTTCTTAACTATCATACTTCTCATCATTGTGACAAGGATCTTTATTTTTAAATTGTCCATTTAAGAAAAACTTTTACCGTTTTATTTTCTTTTAAGTAAAACCTTAAATAGTGCAGCATTTACCTCTCGTCTTATATAACTCTTGATACAAAAGTACCATCCTTATATACGAAGTAGAAAATGCGCCTACTATTGAGATTTTTTTTCAACTTAGAAATTAGGACGTTTACTGCATATTAGGTCAACCTCTTGGCAAACTCCCAACGAAGCTATAAGTCGTCCTGGTTTTATCTTTCATTATGAAAAATACTGTGTATTCTCAACCTACGTTTGTTTTTGTACTGGTTATCTTATATGGGTATAAATGGCTTACAATAACATAAATTATTTTCGTAGTACCCATAACAATATGTTATTACTATAACTAACCCATATTAATACAGGGGTATATGAATAATTAATTTTCGGTAACAATCATAACGTAAATTGTTAGAACTTCTATATTAAACACATAATATATATTTAATTATATAGTAATAAATAAATTATATGTAAACATACAACTTTAAAATTATATCAATTATTAAACATTTATATAAAATTTGTAGTAAATTTTCACATTGTAGGTATACTTGCAACGTTACGTCGTAAACGTAAAAATGTTAGCAATATGAATATTTTTAAAGGGACATATATTTTTTTTAGGTTTTCTTTATTTAACTTTTCAAAACATAAATATATGTAAAGATAAAATACAATATTGTTAGCGAACTTGTGTAAAAGATGGTAGATGTTGGTGAAAAAGGTGACAAAAGCAGTGGAATTGTGTCAATCGGGAGTAGTTGCTGGTAAGCAACGGCCCTTATTGGAAGGAAACTCGTGTGAAGTATTGTTATTAGGTGAAACATATCACTTATTGCAATTACATAGTATCTCTTTCTAAATAGTTTAGAAACCTATACACGATATGTGTTTATATAGTGTTTTTTTTAAATATTACCGCTCCCGATTTCTAATAATATATTAATTTTATCACTACGTTACTACTTTTATTGCACTTTTGTCGTGCACCATATTGTATAGAAAATCATCAATTTACTTACCTAGCAGATGTGCCCTAAAATGGACGATGTCTCTCAACGTGACCTCCTCATTTCTATACATAATTTGGAAGGCCCTAGAAGCAGCGAGGCCTCCAATGAGGGAAGCGTTAGCGGCGGGCCTGCCGGTCCTAGCGGCGCCATTGCCGCTCGACACTGTCGCTTCGATGTGTACTGGCACCTTGGGTGATACGCGTAAACCCACGCGCACTTGATATAGTCTGTGAAAATTTTAATCCTGAATAAGGAAGTATGTAAGTATTAAATCCTAAATTATTCTAATAAAATAATTCATTTGACACGACGTTCACAAGCGTGTTACTGTAAAAGCGATAGCGATTTAATATTTTCGTTTCGCTCTGGTTTCAAGGCAAAGTGCGGCGTTGATTTCCGCCACTCACCATGCTTTACCTCCAGAATTCGGCGGAAACTGGGGAGCAGAATGTCTTAACACTAGGTTCCCTCCGCTTACTATTCTACACGTGGGATACAGCGTGAAGCTGAAAAAAATAATACTATACTAATAGTTAAGGCCGACGTGGCGCAGAGGCACAAAGGTATGACTGTAACGCGACGGTTGTGATTCGATCCTCACTCGGGGGAATGAATTATCATTCATTTCTTTGCTTTGGCACCAAGACTTTGCTTAGTGTTGAGTTCCACCACTCAACACGCTATGCCTCCAGACGGAATGTGGGGAGCAGAGTGTCTTAACACTAGGTTCCCTCTGTCTACTTTCCTACATGCCGGATACAGCTGACCAAAAAAAAAACTAATACTCATAGTAGGCGCGTAAAAATTCGAAGCACCTGTTAAAAGCTACGTTGTAACCTTGTGAAGTTGCCAAACGAACAGCGGCTAATTTTATTATAAGGGTCAGTTAATAAAATTGGTGCACTATCGAGTTACAAATTATTGAATCATATAATTATTTAGACGATATAGTGAAATATACGTTTTATTTTAATGAAATAATTGTATAGTTAAGGACTTTCGTTTATCTTCAGCGGCGTTATAAATCGTGTATTAAACCTAATTGGCATTATTGAACTAAACTACCGTTACATTGTTATTATCTATAAATTATTACGTGAAGCAAAAACTTGGACCCCTTTTTACAAAAAATGTATGAAATTTTATACGTAGAAGAAGTGCAGAACGCAAATATTTTTCAATAATAATGCTTATAAAGTATATTAAATCAATAAAGAAAACATTACACACACTACCACACGTTTGACAATATGTACAACAGTTTTGTATTTATAAAGTGACGTACACGTTGCTATGGCAACGCGTATTATTATAAGCCTCTACGGGTCCTCTAGTTATTGTAAATGCACGAAGAAAAATATACTCTAAATTTCTAAAAATTTGTTCACACTGTGCGATTGTAGATTATATATTTGCAAGATTGCAGTTTAATTTTTTCTTTTGAGTTTTATGATATAATATAGCAGGGCAGGCAAAGAGAAACTTGTGGTAAGACCCTCCATTTCCTAGTTTCCGTCCTCTACACCAGAATTTAAAACATTGTGCATTGACTAGCTTAACTATATCGTACTTGGCCTTATCAGGGTGGGGATTCAACCCACAACTATCGTATTTGCTATTGCGCGCCACGAAAAAATATATATAATTTTATTTTATTGTTTTTTATTAATTATTACAGACATTACAGAAAATTAGAGCTTTCACAAATATCATAAGCAATTGTTAGTATTTTTACTTTATTTTAATAAAATAAATGATGAGTGCGACCACGGCAGCGTTCTAAATATGTATATGAGTATGCCACACGCGGCTTGTCATTCGATCACAAAATGGCTTATTGTAACGTAAAATGTATTAAATATAAGTTGTAATTTGGCGCTCCATTCTCTCTGACTACCCCGCTAGGGATACAGTGTGAAGCTAGTTTAGTTTTAGTTTTTGAAATCGTATTAAAACAAGCAAATTTAATTTAAAACGACAAAAAAATCTATTAAATATAAAAGTTTATTTTAACCAAAAGGCTTAATAGTAATATTAGTGACATTAAAATGTGTTTCTATATAAAAAAAAATATAATGTAAAATAGGTGGTACAATCAAAATTACATAGTTATCCATCAAAGAAGATTTTTACTATGGGAGTGAATTGAGCATTGCTTACATGGTTTCTCGAAATTTCTATGGGAACGGAAAAGAATGGGTTTTTTGATTTTACCAGTCCATGTAAACAAAGTTGCGGGCAACGACTACTATGTACACCATATATGTTGTAAGGAGGTATGTTCTTTTCATATAACCTCTTTAAATAAGTAACTCGCTGTTCTGTTCAGTATTCAACCGACCCTCTTCCTATTCCAAATGGAAAAACATAAAAGTACGAGTTAATTTTTAAACAAAGCCCAAATAACGGTAGTACGAGAACATTTCTCGGATTGCTTCGTGTGATTCTTTACACGAAAATGTCGAAATATTCTACAAATATTTTATTTCAGTGAGTATTGAAACTCTTGAAAATTAAAAGAAAATTTGGAGCATTATACATCTTTAAATAAATCAGTTTCACTCTGTATCCCGCACACAGCAGGGTAGGCAGAGGGAACCTAGTGTTAAATCACTCCGTTCTCCATTTTCCGCTGAATTTTGGAGGCATCGCGTGTTGAGTGACGAAATCCAACGCCGGCCTTTGCATCGACACCAGAGCGAAGAAATGGAAATATACATTTAAATAAATATTTAATTTCCTCGAGTAGAGATCGAACTCATAACCGTCGCGTTACGGTCACACCCCTGCCCCTGGGCCACGACGGCCTCGATTTAACATCTTTATATAGTGCAAATTAAATACATATGTACGAGTACATGAAGACTGTTCACAATAAAATCTAGCTCGAGAAGTAATAATAATAGTGACTACATACTTACTACTCTAAGACATTCCGATCATCATTTATTAATAATAGTAATAGTAATAAGGAAATAAAAACATCGAATATATCATTAATAAAACAAAATTAGGAATGTTTACGGCCATACCTATCATGTCGAAAATGCGTGGCACCGTATGGTTCTGGCATCGATACAATCACAGGTAAATTACTTCCGGGAATAGACCTTTGAGTGTATGTCAATAATCTATAATATAATGATGGATCATTTTTTATGTTGCTTTCAATCTACTTGCTATATTTATTAATTAAATTATTAAGTCATTGATATTTTCTTTTGTTAAGTTTGAATAACTACTAGATATAAATAAAATAAATAAATCAGCTTCACGCTGTATCCCGCACACAGCAGGGTAGATAGAGGGAACCTAGTGTTAAGACACTCTCGTGTTAAGGCACTCCGTTCCCCACTTTCTGCCGGATTCTGGACGCAGTGCTGATGAAAATATTTTATATATATATTATTACTATATTATTTTGTGAATACTGTAATATGTTAGTAAATAATAATAATAATAAAGTTCTTTTTACAAATTTAAGATATAATCTGAACAAGATACTATTATATTTAGATAAAATCGTAAAAAGATAGAATATTCTGTATTAGTACCCAAAACTTTTAGAATTCGAAATCAAGATCTCTAGCCAATTAAATTATAAAAAAAAAATACTAAATGTATCCAAAGCTTAAAGTTATGAGACAGTTTTGGATCGTTATTTGTTAACCAGATCAAGGCCTGCTCTGTTCAAAAGTTTTAGTTAAATACAGGTAGATATACATATATGATATAATATACGGTAAAAATGTAGTTAAAACAAGCACAAGTTGTTAATTTATTTAAATAAAAAACATTTTGATATAAAAACGGGCAGTAACTAAAAGCATAACATTTGGGGATGCCATTAAAAATCATAAATCCGCAGCACCCTTATTTCTACAAATCATCAAAGGTGTTTACTGGCGCGGTTATTGACAGATGTGAATAAAATGTCTGTATTTTATATGCATATTATGTGCTCTTTTCCAGCTTCACGCTGTATTCCGCATGTAGCTGGGTGGGCAGAGGGAGCCTAGTGTTAAGACACTCCGCTCCCCACTTTCCGGTGAATTCGTGACGCATTGCGTGTTGAGTGGCGGAATTCAGAGCCGTGCTTTGCCTTGACACCAGAGCGAAGAAGTGAAAAATTACGTTTACAGTCACACGCTTGTGCCCCTGTGCCACGATTGGCCTAATATGTATTTAAGTAAGTTATTCAACCTATTTTATCATTGATATAATTTTTATATTAAAATTTAAAATATGTATATCTACTAATACTCAAAAACGAATTATATCTTTCTCAGAATTAATAGCGTTCTAAAAAAATATGTTTTTCCTAGAAAAGAAAAGTAATTTATGAAGTTCAAGCACGGCATAGAACTATATAATATTATTGTAATTTAGTAGCATTTCTGTGTTATTCCAGCTACTATATTCTAAAAGTGTATTTATAAGCTGCTCTCAAATCTGAAGTAGATCTTGAGATGCCATTTTCATTCGTAAAATATATATCTATGAATGAAAACGGCACCTCAAGATTGCTCTCAGACTTCAGAGCGATTTATAAATACGGGCCTTAGTGACTGTTCACATTTAGATTAAAATCAGCTTTACACTGTATTCTGTATACAGCAGGATAGGCAGAGGAAATCTAGTGTTAAGATACTATACCCCCATTTTCTGCCAAATTTTGGAGGCAATGCCTGTTGAGTGGCGGAACTCGACACCAAAGCGAAGAAATGAAAAGTTAATTTTCTAATTTAATATTTCATTTCCTCGAGTGGGGATCGAACTCACAACCAGTCGGCCGGCCTCAGAAGTAAGTACAATAATAAAATATAAGAAAAATTTAAGAATGGATAGTTGGTGTTTCATAATACGTACACGTCATCGAGTCGATGTATTTTATGAAGAAGGAGTACGTTTACCTACATTATAGTTCACGGCTGTAGGTACATTGTTAACATCCGAGTTTTGAATGCAAGGTTTTATTATACTATATGCACTATATGGAGCTTAATCATACATTTTCAATACGTAGTATACTCGGCTACTTGCATTTGTTATAAGCATATTGAAATGTTTTATTTCAGGTTGAAGTATTTTGAAATAATATAGTTTTTGAAATAAAGAGTTGATACCTTTGGTGTTTGAGACAACGTCTTTGCCCTTTGGTTGTGAGTTCGATTCCCACTTGGGGAATTTAATTATGTTTTAATTAAGGAAGGTAATTCGGTGGAGTGGAAAGTGGGGAACGGAGTGTATTAACGTTAGGTTCCCTCTGCCTACCTATAATATAGATTGTAATCAAGATTCCTTAACAATTTAGACGTAGTATTTCTTTTTCATTTTACGATATTTATCCATATATGTATTTTATGTGACGCAGTTACGCATAGATACCAATAACGTAAACACATACACACATACTACAAAAATACTACTAAAGGTTAATTAACTTTGAATTTTTCCTCCAATACCTACGACTGGATTTCGGAATGAGACGTATGCGGCGGTTTCCCTTTGATAGGTTTATGTGTGCGTGCGTCGTTCTTGACAATTGGCGTTTTATATTACAACAATAATTTTATTATTTATTTTGTTGGAAAAAAACACTTTTTCATTTTTGTGAAAACAAATATTGTACGGGGCTTTTATAGAGTTGTTAAAACTGTGGTTTCATTTAAAGTAGTGATGACACTTCCTGTATAGATAAAAATGAAATAAAAAAATTAACTATAAAAATAACAAATATTACCGGATCTACATTCATATATTCATCATTTTATATATCTTAAAAAGATCCATAAAGCTCCATTTTGCTTTTTCTCGATAAAATCTGTTTCTTCTATGGATTCGCCTGCCACGCATGGTTTTATCCAAACAAGAGAATATACTTTCATTTAAGGTTAAAGAGGCCGGTCGTGGCGCAGCGGCACGAGGTGTGACTGCAAAACCGACTGGTTGTGGGTTCGATCCCCACTCGAGGAGATGAAATATTTACTTAAATTTATATTTCCATTTCTTCGCTCTGGTGTCGAGGTTAAGCGCGGCGTGCCACTCAACACACAATGCCTCCAGAATTCGGCAGAAAGTGGGGAACGGAGTGTCTTAACACTAGGTTCCCTCTGCCTACCCTGCTGTGTGCGGGATACAGCGTGAAGCTAATTTTTTTTTTTTTTTTAAGGTTAATGAACTTTGTGCACTTTATTGTATTTGAATTTGAGTTAATAATAAGTGTAAATTTAAATTTGAAATGCTTAAGGTAAAAATTTACAAATCGATTGTTATAGTATCGATATCTTTAAATATATAAATATACATAATCTCCTAGCAACATCATATAAAGACATATATCTAAAAAACTACAACATTAATTTATAGATAGCAGTTACCCAGACTCAAGACTTACTGAAGAATAAAAACTAATTAAAAAAATAATTAAAATAACGGTGTATATCCTATAATCACTATTATAGCATATTCGTAATTAAAATTTTTAAATAATTTCGATATATCTAGAGATTAGAATAATTTACTGATTTATGCCTATATAAAACGACAAAAGAAAAATAAAGATATAAGAAACTATGCACCATTTTACAAAAATACAGATTATAAAAGTTTTAAAATAAAACACAAAATCAATAAACGTGTTCTGCGTGACTTAATGAAAGTACTAGCCTACCGCCTACCTACATGTACTGCTCCCCTTATTTGTCATAGGAATTAGGATAGGAAATGAATAAGGGTTGTGCGTCGTATTACATTTTTATATGACACTTTTCTACTGCTATTTACATTTAAAAAATTAGCTTCACGCTGTATCCCGCACACAGCAGGTTAGGCAGAGGGAACATAGTGTTAAGACACTCCGTTCCCCACTTTCTGCCGAATTCTGGAGGCATTGCGTGTTGAGTGGCAGAACTCAACGCCGCGCTTAACCTCGACACCAGAGCGAAGAAATGGAAATATAAATTTAAGTAAATATTTC
Organism: Heliconius erato x Heliconius himera; assembly: GCA_013421005.1. NCBI lineage: Eukaryota > Metazoa > Arthropoda > Insecta > Lepidoptera > Nymphalidae > Heliconius > Heliconius erato x Heliconius himera. The sequence goes on along the minus strand of JAATLQ010036325.1, from coordinate 23,063 downwards.
ATCTCCTCGAGTGGGGATCGAACCCACAACCGGTGGGTTTTGCAGTCACACCTCGTGCCGCTGCGCCACGACCGGCCTCATTACATTATTTACATTTAAAATATTAATTATTTTGATTTTTGTAATAAAATAATATGTATATTTCATCTTCTACTACTTAAGTGAACTATAAACGAAATTAACTTAATTTCAGTTTATAATATCTATATATACACACACATTTTCATTAAAAAAATACATTATATTATGTAAAACAAAAAACTTATTTCAAATTACAATAATAAATTTAAAAAGATATACTAAATTAAGTTAATTTCGTTTAGTTATATATGAATAGACTATAGTATATTATAGTATATTACGTGTAAATTACATTTTTGTTTTGATCGAGAAATATACTCATATACATTTTTGTATTATGTATTGGTAATAATATTCAGAGTTTCTTTTGCGCCACATAAAACTACTTGCGGTTGTCATTATATATTTTTTTTATGTTATTATACCACAATGATGTCGAAGAGTTACTTAGAATAATTAAAACATAGTCACGTGTGACGTACACTTTTAATTTTATATTACGGCGGGTACGGGTGTACTCTACAATGTCATTTTGCATCAACATTTTTTGTTACTCTCACTTTTTTTTGTCTAAAATTATATATAATACCGTTTTATTGCTTGAAATAGTAAAATTAAATAAATGTTTGTTTGATTCTACAATTTATTTATATAAACAACGAAATAGTTTACGCAACTCTATATTTCTAAATGGGTTTTTAAGTTACTAGAACTACTAAGATTATATTTTTTTCAGATTCACAATGTATCTCCAAGGTAGGCAGAGGGAGCCTAGTGTTGAGACACTCCGCTGAGTGGTGGAACTCGACGCCGCGCTATACCTCGACATGACAGTCCTCCTATAAGATTATACTTACCAGCAGATATTAAATTTGTGAAGTGGGTAGTGGTAATTGTCATCTAATAATCATTAATTAATAATCGATCCATTCAAGGACGTAAATGTAGAGATTTATTTTTCTTAGACAACTTGTGATTGTGCTATCATGACATAGCACTTTTTGTTTGATATTTCAAGGTACCCACAGTAACCTCAATCTTAATAACTTATTTTTCTAAAATATTCTCATAAAAAAACGATTTTTCATTTTATGAATATCTGCTTCAACGCTAGGAGCGGTGGTGATGCAATTATATTTAATAAATACAATTTGTTGAGGATCGACACGTGAAGCCACGTGTAAATTGAATTTGGGTTTATTGAATCTTTAAAATTTTATTTTAAAAATAATCTTTTAAGTATAAATTTAAAAGATTATTTTTTGATGACCATTAAAGTGTCGTTTTAAAAATAGATAAGAAAAAGATATATCACAATAAATTTTTAATTTTAATTATATACAAGATTTCAATGAACGATGAGTTGTTGTGGAACACTAAAATAGTAACATTTAAGCTACTGTTAATAATAATAATATCATACTTTATTGCACTAATAGGAAATAAATAAATATATCGGCATCTACTATTATTTGTGTGATATATTTCCTTAAATGCTTACAAAAGATTCAATTCTTTTCTAATTTTAAATACTTATTTTCCTCTTAATGATTAGACAAAGTGCGACATTCAATAACACTAGAACACAACTTTTCTCTAAATAAAAAAAAAAGTTTAAAACAGAGTTATGTATTTTTTGCTTCTAAGATAAGATGAATTAGAAGATATAATGTTAAAAAAATAAAAATAATTATAAATCAGCTTCACGCTGTATGCCGCACAAAGCAGAGTAGGCAGATGGAACTTAGTGTAAGACACTCTGTTCCCTACTTTCTGCCGAATTCTGGAGGCATTGCGTGTTAAGTGGCAGAACTCAACGCCGCGCTTTGCCTCGACACCAAAGCAAAGAAATGGATATATAAATTAAAGTAAATATTTCATCTCCGTGAGTGGGGATCGAACCCACAATCAGTCGGTTTTACAGACACACTTTGTGCCGCTGCGCCACGACTGGCCTCGATACAAGTAAAAATACAACGTATAAAAAATACAAATTAAACTATATTTCGTACATATGTAAAAATATAAACGACACCCAAATTCCGTGTTAGTCAGCCCTGTTCACCCCCGCAGGCCAATCTATTCCCAGTTTCCGGGCCACGTTCAAAGTGAGTCACCGTCAATGGAGCCATTTCACTAATAGCTCGTCGTTCTAACCAGTGCGGAAACATCTTGTTTTATATAGACTAATTAAATAACTGGAAACGTATGCCCAGATAATGTCAATGCTTATTAAACAAGCCTTATTTATGTATCGCTCAATGTATTGTATATCTATACGTTGGTTGTGGGTTTGATTCCCACTCGTAGCAATGGTTATATTTAAAATTAAAAAAAAAAATTAAATCAGCTTCACGCTGTATCCCGCACACAGCAGGGTAGGCAGAGGGAACCTAGTGTTAAGACACTCCGTTCCCCACTTTCTGCCGATTTCTGGAGGCATTGCGTGTTGAGTGGCAGAACTCAACGCCGCGCTTAACCTCGACACCAGAGCGAAGAAATGGAAATATAAATTTAAGTAAATATTTCATCTCCTCGAGTGGGGATCGAACCCACAACCAGTCGGTTT
>JAATLQ010036325.1:0-20313 GCA_013421005.1 Heliconius erato x Heliconius himera | reverse complement strand
TATTTAAAATATATCTGTTAAATATTCCCTTGCGCCATCCAACTTGCACTATCTCTAAAATAATTTTTTAGAGATAGTGCAAGTCAACTCAGAAAGGGTTATAATGTAATTAATCTCTTTTCCTACGCCAAGTGATTTATAAATAGTATTATAATTTGTACTTTATGAGTACTTTGTTCCATCGAAATAAATATTTGCAAGATTTTTGTCTGTTTGTATGTCGGTGCTAAAAATAGAAACAATCAGCATAATTTTATCATTAATTTATCGATTGACAGCAATAAAAGAAATAATAGAATAATTAAAAATCATTGGTTTTGTTTTGAAATAGTTCTAAAGGCGCTGGTTCCAAATATAAATACAATACGTTATAACCATAGTAGAGATGAGACAAAACTGGACGAAAGTGGTTTACCGTAGCCGGAATCAAAGTTTTTGAATTTGCTTTATCGGAGTCAGAATCGGAGTCGAAACCGAGCCGGAGCCGGAGTCAAAATATATCTTCCGATAAAATGAACGCGCAGTCCGTTTTGCGAATATACTTTCTCCAACGGGATAAATTTTGCAATATTCAAACAAATGTTACAGAAATAGTTCAAAACATTATTTTTGATTTCGTAGTTCAGTTCAAAAGAGTATCTAAATTTATTAATAATCAAAAAAAATGTCATGTCGTTTTTGAAAACATCAGATATGTTTAATTTAAAAGCCCAAAATAAACTAATAACATCCTTTACATGAAAATGAACAAATGACCTTCAGGCATGTTGATCAAATCACACAATGCAACTTTCTTCGTGTCTCCTCCACACACGTGACATTGCCAAAGTGATATGTGCTCAACTGGCACGTTTAGAGCGCTATAATCAAAGAACCAAATTCGTAATAACGGTAACAACATTCAGGCTTTTTAAATATTTCTCTTTTTTTCCAAGCTGTATTTCGCATATAGAGCCCTTGCTACTGCGAAATACAATATCATTGCATTAGCAAATCACAATATTATTGTTAAGACACTCCGCCCCGATTTTTCACTGAATTTTCGAGATATTGCGTAATAGCTGGCGGAACTCAACGCCGCGATTGCGCTTTTGCGCTCGTTGTTGTTACCAGAGGGAAGAAATAAAAATATTAAATAATTTACTTCCCCGAGTAGAATTCGAAACCACGATCGTCGCTTACAGTCATACGCTGTGCCACTGCGCCTTCCTTCTTTATGATATTGTTAGGTAATTAAATCTGCAAAGAGCACTTCTAAGGCGTTATACGTACATTGCTGCATCGTTATACCTATAAATATTTTTATGCATTTTCTTAATAAGTACTTGATATATATTGATTGGTAGATAGATAAAAACTGCTACAGGTGATAAACGAGGTCTTTTCCAACCATTTCTACCCCATATAGTATGGCGGTAAATATATATTTTTTGCAACTAAGAATAGATAAATTTTATTTTTTTATGTTTTTTGCAAACAATTGGTATTTTTGTGTTCTCTCATAAGTGTTTCATTAAGTTATGTTGTTTCATAAAGTTATGTATTAAGAGCGATTTCCGAAGCGATTAATATGAAAAGTATGTGATGGTGGATCCCTATAGTCGAGAACGTGCTGAAGTTGAAGTAGATATAAATGAATTATCTGGAATGCATTTCAATACTATCCGACCGTCACTAGAGATATTAAATTGAAACTTATAGTGGAAGGTATGGTCGGTACATTGAAATTAAAGATACCCTTATCACTACACTACCAAGGACTTTCTAGTCCCTAAAAAGATCACTTCGTTCTGGAAGTGATCTTTTTAAAACAGTAGCATTCTATCGGTTTTCGCTGGATAACGATATAACTCAGGGTGGTTGTATGCTGAAAGCATAATTAAGATTGAAGAATTTTTTTAAGAGAGAGAATTAATAATTTTCACAACAACGACTACTGATCATACGATAAGTCTCACGTTGTAAAAGTCACTACTTATCAAAAGAAAATTTACTTTTAAGGCAAGACAGGCCATATAGGCCAGATATTGATTAGACAGTATCTTCCGAATTCTAAATAATTGTCTCAATGGAAACAATTATTTAGAATAAAAAAAAATCATTCAGATTGAATGATATTCTAATGAAAATTACATTGGACGTCTTCGAAAAAAAAAATATACTAAATTACGGATGCCCCTGTGCAAGGTGCACCGTAGGAAAGTTGGAGATTTTTTAATGAAACTCTTTCCAAATCATTGAATAGGCACTGAAACATGTCTCATGTTTCAGTTATGTAGCGTGCCTGGTCCCCAGACTTAATGCCACTTTATTATTACATCTTGGGACGAGCAAAAGAATTGGTTTATAAAAGACATGATGACATATGATTGAACAAAATTACAATGCATTTAAAGTAATGAAAATTGAAATAAGACTGGATGTAAATACTAAGCATATAAAAAAACAACTTCGAATATGTGTCAACAATGGTTGTTAATATTCAGTTTTTTTTTAATTAATATATTTATCCTAGTAGCTTAATTCTTATTCTGTACAAGTTATTAGCAAGAATAACACTTGTTTGCTATTAATTAAAAGACGACAAAGTAGAGATGAAATAATTGGTCTATATTATTTTTAGTATAAATGTTGAGAAATGGTTTTTTACGTTTTCCAAATCTTAAAAAGATCACAATTTTTTGCCCAGAAATAATATTTTGAGAAAAATGAAATGGTCAATATTTTATAAAAAGATAAAATTTCGGCCATAAACCATACTATATGGGGTAGAAATGATCGGAAAGGACCAGGAGTCTGTCATCTTTATCAGTTTGTCTATCTATTTACTAATATCTAGTTGGATTTTATAAATCGTGTTCAGTTTAATTAGGAATTACAGGAAATCAAGGAATTCTATTACCCATTTATTATATCCTGACTTGTTTAATTTCTTAACTATTTTTATACAAAATATACAACAAAATTTAGCAAAATTCTCATATATATTTTGAAACTTTCCTTTATATATATATATATATATATATATATATATATATATATATATATATATATATATATATAAAAAATCTTTATACCTTTACTTATCTTCTTGATCGGAGAATAGGTATAAGCAAATAGATTGTAGGCTAGTACAATGAAATTTACAACAATCGTTTTTAAAGTGGCTACTTTAAAACCTCTATAATTAATTATTAAAAAAATCTGTTAATAAATTCCAAAATATATTCGTTATTGGTCAGAGTATTTGTTATATTTTGAAAATATAGAACTGTTTGACAAGTTATTGCTCGTAAACCACATTATTTTGCTTCGCCCTAATATTCTTCTCGAAACTCCATAAAAAGGAAACCTGAAGGCTTATCAGCTACTGTCGGTAATTCCATTCATTGACATGAATAATTTATTTCACCATATAAAATTGACGTTGTAAGTATTTCGGTAAGCTATTATTGCAGTACTGTCGAGATTTTCTAGTTGGCTTTTAATTTCTTATATTTTATACGATTTTCAGTTAATATCCTTAGTTTATGAAATCATCGATTTTAATATAATCTCCTTTAAATGTTTCGTTTTAATTTAAAGAAATAATTGCTTATTAATTTATATTTTCCCCCTTTAAGTCCGAAAATTGTAGCTAATATTGAAAAAAAAAAACATTTAAGATATGGTAAATGGGTTATAGGAAAGTATATTTCTAGTTTCGCCCTGTCAAAATTTATTGTTATTACATTAAAATTGTTCTATATCAGAAGAACGTAACGGTATAAATATTACTGTAAAGTTTCATCCAAATGCGTTCAGCTGTTTTTGCGTGAAAGTGAAACAAACATCCATTTCACAAACTTTCACATTTATAATATTATTTAGTAAAATAAGATTATTCTACTCAGATTCTCAGAACTCCACTAATTGGTGCTAGGTATTCGCTTCTCAAAGAATATATAAACCTTTGAACGTACTGCTTATTTTCTCGATGAGTTTAATTGTTGTACCACCTAATTATGGCGGAGCTTTATGATTATGGCTCGAAATCATAATTGACGATATATTTTTATTTAAATTAAAGTTATCTTTAGGCGAATGGATTGGTTTCGACTTCTTTCTACCTTTTTTGGGAAATTTAATGACTTGTGTATTTAAGTATTTTATTATAAATGTACAAACACACCTATAATTATATACAGTTATATTGTAATAATTTTTAAGTTGATAGTTTGATCGTTTTACTGAACCGACTGAAATTAAATACGTAAGAAAATCATCAAAAAGTATAATTATACTACTGCTACAATAAGATTTACACATTGACGTACCCACAATATAGAACTTTTGTAAAACAGAATGGATTCTAATTATTATGGACTTTTAACAATATTATTTTAAAAGTACATAATCATATCACAATTCAATGAATTTAGGATGCACTGTAGAAAAACTACTAAAAATGACAACATTAGACTAGAACTTTACTACAGTGCTATATAAACTTTGATAATAATACCAATTATGTTGAAGATCTAAGAGGGCTCTCTTTAAAACTAATCTTCTATAAACTGAACGTTCCCCTGTGGATACGTCTAACTAGTTATGGCAGTTGATGTCATAACGTTTTAACTGTTGAGAACGTTGCAACTTGGGGAAAATACGATTAGATTGATATTTCATATGAATTTATATTAAAATTAAATGTAAAAGTATAATAATATAATTAAATAAAAAATCAAATCAGCTTCACGCTGTATCCCGCACAAGCAGGGTAGGCAGAGGGATCCTAGTGTTAAGACACTCCGTTCCCCACTTTCTGCCGAATTCTAGAGGCATTGCGTGTTGAGTGACAGAATCCGCCGCGCTTAACCTCGACACCAGAGCGAATAAATGGAAATATAAATTTAAGTAAATATTTCATCTCCTCGAGTGGGCATTGAACCCACAACCAGTCGGATTAATAGTCACACCTCGTGCCGCTGCGCCACGACTGACCTCAGCTTTAGCTGATTTTAATAATTATTGAATACAGATCTACGAGTATACTGGTAATTGATAGTGCTGTAGTTTAATAATTGAAAATATGTATCAAATAAAAAAAATATTATTATATAAATATTATGATATATGTTATAGAGTAGGTTGCAATGGAACAACAACAAAGAATATTTAATTATATTAAAAATCTATGCGACTTTCCAAGATTTGAATTTTGATACTCTCCCTGTGTGTATCGACAGATTTTTAGTAATTTGTATACTGTAGAAACGTGATACTTTTTCCTCGTACATTTTCTGGCTTATAAAAAGAGGGTGACGTTAATTGTATTGAACATTAGAAAGAGAATGTATTTAAAACTAGATTCATATTTATATTATATTTTTTCGTTCTATAAATTTATTTCCATTTATCTAGCACGTTGTTTTGTACTTTACGTTTCATTATGTAACTTCTAACTAGGTTAATATGTCTTATCTGTCACTAGGTTTATCGCGTATTTCTGCGATATAAGCGTTCTGCGTTTTTTTACATGTAGTCTCTTTAACTGCTTCATTATTGAATGTCCCTTTTAGTTATTCAAGAACAGGCATATTACGGAAACATTATATCAATCAATTATTATAAGTAATTTTGTCTATATTAACAAATACTATCTAGATATCATACTCCTCTCTATGTGAACAACTATTTATATAACAAACATAAATATATTCTTAACAAATTGATAAGATCGCAATAATAACGCACCATCTTGTTTTGTTGGAACACAATATATTGTTTAAAAAATGTATATTGTATTAGAGTTTCATATATTTAGTACTTTTATATTTTATTTAAACACCAGTATATTAAATATTTAATATCACTGCAACGTGTAGAGCACGTACGTCATAGCGCAACGCTACATATAGCACGGCTACAGCGCACACCGCACACCGTCCAGCTGATAGTGACAGTGAGCGACACATGCAACTCACCCTCTCTGAAAGAGATCGACATTGTAGAACTTGTAGAGTTCGACGGAGAACTCGAAGGTGGCCTGCAGGTCGGTCATGGCTGGAGTGGGTCGGCGCGGGCGCGGGCGGCGCGGCGCGCCATGCCGCGGCCGCTAGCAGGCCGGCGCCGGCCGGGGCCCCGCGGGGCTGGCGGCGCTCATCGCCGCTACATGCACGCACTGCACGGACACGAGACCACACCCCGCTACGCGCGCTGCTCGGCCGGGCGCGGTCCACTCGCACGTGACACGCGGCTGCGACGAGCGTGCGGCCCACAGTGCGGGAAACGGGAATTCATTTTGAGCGCGGCAGTGCGCATGCGCGCGGCGCCGTCGCCGTGCCGGGCCCGCGCGTGCCAGTACAGGACAGTGCAGGTGCGCCCGCCGTGCCGCCGAGCCGTCACGCCGCGCCGCGCCGTGAGACACTACCCGCCTCCCCTTAAAGGTCAGGGGGTGGCCGACTGCCGCCGGCCCTCCGACGATAACCTTTGCGAACACAGTACTAGGGTATAAACTGATGACGCCATTTTATGAATAGGTGTGTGCTTATTACGGCGTGCAATTTAAAACGACTTACGCTCAAACAATATTTCATAAACTCAGAAAGTAACTTTAACGTAGCTGTTACTATGTATGCCCTACCTGTTACTATGTATGTACTAGACTAGGAATTATGACGACACATTTAAGACCACATTTATTATTAAACACAATAATGATCATTTGTTTAAAGTAGGTAACTCTTAATACTTAATGAAAAATACTTTAAGCTATATATCTAATATAACTTCCACTCAACCTTTTTTCTATAGCATGACCTAAAAGCCAGATTTACCAGGAGTACAGTTTTCAGTCGTCTGTGCTAAAGGTCGTAGGTCAACATTAAGTTGATCGATATACGTCGGGTTCAAGAGACGAAAGGATTTTGTATCTAAACGTAACATTATATAGATATATGTTTCTGTATTAATGCCCTTCAGTAGTCTGTTGTTATATTAACGAGTCGAGACACCGCGTTACTTGTCGAATCTCTTCAAATTATATTATTGGCAACATCTTTATTTGTTTTCTATTGTCGGGCATAACTATAAAAATAACCATAGACTAACTAAAACTATTCGTGTTATATATAATAATTAGATGTGGACTGAAGAGTAAATAATCACAAATCAGTGAATAACCAATATTTTTGTAAATATTTTTGCTCACTTTATTTTTGCTTTAACTTTTAATATAATAAAGAAGAATACAGATAAATGAAAACAAATTTGGCATAATCAATATTTTTATTTTAATGACTTTGACTGGAATTAAATATTACAGAGGGTAATACCATTTATTAGGTTGCTAACACCGATCAAGCTTTATTAAAGCGAAAGTAGCAGATACAAAGTACAAGATCGTATCAAGTAATTCTGTAGTCGTATCCTGAGCATAAGTCCAGATGTTACATAGAACATATCTATAACCCATCTCGTTCTGCCAACAACGTCCAGCTACCCACATCCACTACCTGACTAGCTCTCTCTACTTTATTTTGCTCCACGATGCCTTTAAATGTGCGCGTCTTATTTTTAAGCATTCTGAGACGATGATGTAGAAATATCGAAATATAATAAAATATGAAATGTTATTGCGGATAGTCAGTCATCCTGACCGATATTAACTGCATCGAAATATTTTGACTACATAAATTCTGGATTAAAAACCTATAGGAGTATGTCTAAAATTAATTAACGCATAGATTAGTTGATGATTTTGCTACAACAATTATAAGTAATGATGTAAATATGAAGTAATAAACATTTACCTCTTTTTGTTTGACTACAACAAAGTTGTAGTTGTTGCAAAAGTTGGCACCAAAGCTATTGGATGTGTTTTCACTCTAAATCTTAGGTATGAGAAATTGCATTAGCTCTGGGTAACGTCTCACTACCCGATTAATAATGGGATGTTCAAGATAATATCAGCTTGTATGTACACAAGTGCTATCATTTGCACAGCTTTCTCAGGCGTTACATCCATTGCACTCACATCCAGTAGTTTGGATGCAAAATCATCTTTTGACCATCCGATCTGATGCTTATATATGTCGGTTCGATTCGAATTATATTTTGAAATGGGACATTTAAAAAATATTATTTCAAAGGTAATATTACCGTTTGATACTGGGTGTATGTTTCCAATTACAGCATAATTATTATACAGCTAAAAATAGCATTATAGCACAAATAAACGTACTTATGAAAATGATAACATAGTTGAGTAACATTTTCGAAGATGGTAAGCTCTTTTGCGAAGACAGCTGATCTTTTGCGGTAGAGCTCGTTTAAGTCGGTACCAATGCACTGTCAGATATTTTGCTGCCAAACAGCAAAGTGTGAACACGATTTTATTTAATTTGAAAATAAATAAAAATAAAAAAAATTGGAAACTCATATGCGTGTGCACTGGATGACATTTTATTTATTTATACGTCATGCAGACATATTCTGTATTGTAACAGAATGAAAAGTAGACTTTACAAACTTGTTTCTGTTGGCTCTAACTTTATCATGAAATTTAAAAATGGATAGTAATGACGTATGTATGTGGGTACGTAAGGCGTTATTATATATATTATTGAAAATTTACTTTATTTGTTATTGACATTTTGAACTTTTATTATAAATTCTTTACGGCTATTATAAAGTACCTTTTACCTGTAGCTTCGCCTTCGTGATGAATATAATAATGTCTAAGAGATGTGTGTGACACATGATACACTTTGTGTCCCAGAGTGACTCTGACGTCAAGCACAATTGGTTAAATTAAAACTGTTATCGTGATGTACATGTATATGGTCTATAACTTTCCCTGAAAATGATCTACCCTATAAAAAAATTTAACCAGTACTTACTGATATTCGTGCGTTCGTCGTTCGTCGTCAATAATGAGTTTAAAATACTATAAAATACAATATTTTCGTTTTTATTAAATAACTAGCTGTTCGCCCGCGGCTTAGCCCGCTTAAGCTACATGGTTATTAATTTAATAAATAGAATTCACTGACTACTATAATGACTTCCAATATGATTTTTTTACTACATTATCGTAATTTCTATAAGGTTTTATGATTGTTTTGCGTGTAAAATAATAAAAATTAATATTTTTGCTTTCTACTACTCTTTTTATGTATCCCACTATCCATTTCAGTCAAAATTACTAAATGTACAGACAAAATATCTTTACTGTTTTATTATATATAGAGATAATTTCAAATAAATACTAAGTATTTTTATCTTTTTTCCACCTTTCTTTCGTATTTAGAGGAAAAGGCAGAGAAAACCGAAACCGAAAATGGCGGCTATAACGAGTAAGTTAGGAAGTCCACAAGATATATGTCACTATTGAGTACAAAGTATGTCTACAAGACGCGACAATGCCGCTCGTTGCTGAGTCGCCGAATGGGAGTAGAAACTACCACTCAGCATATTGGTATTGCACATAACAAAACGTGGCTATTGTGCCCTTTATTTACTGTAAAATAAATATGCCAAATTCTATTAATAATATTTTGCATTAGATATTCGAATTCTGTAAAGATGCCAGTCGTGGCGCAGAGGCACAGACTGTGGCTGTAAACGCGACTGATTTTGGGTTCGATCCCCATTCGAAGATATGAAATAGTTGTTTAAATTTATATTTCCGTTTCTTCGCTCTGATGTTGAGGCAAAGTGCGGCGTAGATTTGTGCCACTCAATATGCAATGCCTCCGAAATTCGGCGGTAAATGGGGAACGGAGTGTCTTAACACTAGGTTCCCTCATGTCTATCCTGCTGTGTGCGAGGTACATCGTGAAGCTGGTTTATTTAATATTTGTAAAGGCTTAGGTTCGGTTGATCTTCGAAAACACAGTCTCAAAGATACTGAAGGAATGTCACGTAAAAAGCATGAGGACCCCTGGAGGGCATGCATGAAGAGGTTGATGACAGTAGACGAGGCGAAAGAGGTATGTAGAGACCCGAGACGTTTGGTTCTCCGTTCTCTCTGACTACCCTGCTAGGAATAAAGCGGGATGCTAGTAGTAGTAGTAGTAATAGCTTATGTATTTAAGATGTTAGAACGTTTAGAAATTAAAAAGATTTAAATATGATGATGAACGTAGATAAATTAAATTAATGTATAACTGTGTATTTCAGAAAAAATGACCCTGTGACGAATAAGAAATATTATTTTTTCATATCATAAACATGCTTATATTTCCTCTGATATTAAAGAGTATATTATTAACTACCTAAATATACTATTGAAATTGAAATTATACCATAAATTAAAAAAATATTCAAGTTTTCTTTCAACATATGGCGAAAAGTATTCCTTTACGTCACAGACTATGATCTACCAGAACTAACAAAAACAGGTATTAAAACCAAATCATCTCCTATTATCTAACAGATATGTTTATATTCTTTCCCAAAATAATAAAAAAGTAGCTTAATTTTATCACATTATGAAATAATTAGCGAAATAAATTCTTGTTAGTCACTTCTTGGACAATTCACAGTAGAAAAGTATTCATTGCTGATTAAACGTATTACAAAATCAAAAAAACATTCAACGTGAGCAATTCTTGACAATATCAAAATATTAATAATCTTAAAATAAATACTATAGAATGCTAAATAGATATTAAAAAACTAAATTTTGTGCAATTCTTTATGTCGGACAGTGACTAATTTGAAACCTTCGTGATGAAAAGGAAAGTTTAAGCAATATGCACTCTGTCACTTTGAAAATAAAATAAAGCATATTTTTTTTAACATCTTTTACCTTGTCCACTGACATCACCCTCACATATGCTCTCCAGGTGACCACCTGGAGAGCATATGTGCTTTTTACGTGAATTTTTTCCAGTATCATCGATGCTGTGTTTTCGTAGGTCAATCGAGGTTTTCGCCTGACTGTGTTACCAACTGCTGCTCTTCCTCTCTCAATTTTTTTGCCATTCTGTCATCACTCGTTCTCTTGATGTGCTCGGTTTGGACACGGTAATATATTACTTTGTTTGATATGCAGATTCGGTCAACAAAACGGCTCGACACGACAGGCGTGTCGAACCAAAAGATCACATCTCTACAACATTTACCTTTCTTTTATTCTTTTTCTGTAATATCCACGTTTTAGAACTGTATACATAATCGATATCAGAACTGCAATGTGTGGAGGTATGCTGACGTTTCATCATCATTAACGCAGCTAAGGCTTTATCTCTCATGTCACTGTTTGTACGCCTTGGAGAGACCTGTCCAAATACAGATAGGACAACCAACATAACATAACGCAGCCGTGTTTAACTCTCGATTTGATGTCAAACCAAGGTGACATGCCAGATCGTGCACCCATACAGGCTGAGTGATCTCCTTAAAGAGGCTTTATAGCTTGGAGCAAGGCCACTCACCTTATACCGGGATAGTATCTCGCATAATTTAATTCTTACAATCCAGGAAATTGCATTATTAAGTCCACGAACCCACAAAAAACTGTTTACGTTACTGCCAACATTGGGTCTTTGTTGAATCTTTTCAGTCCGCACGCGGAGTGAAAAGATTGCATTCATATACTCTTTCAATTCTAAAGTTTAATAAGTAAGCACCCCACTACAGCCTATCGGCTCTTTCTTGCATTCTTTTCCTCAATATTTTGGCAAGCTAATGAAATGATGGTGCGTATTATGCCCTATAGCTTACACGTTGACTGTGCCTCGCCATTCATCTGGTACCCTCAATATGATTTCCAGCATAAATTGCACAGATACAATTACAAATCCAAGTCACGTTGTATTTCGCAGTGAATATTTGACCATCTCTGCAGTAACTCCATCTGTTTTCGCTGCTTAACCACATTTCAGACTACTCTTAACTTGGTGGTATGTCAACTTCACCATCGGAAGTGAAGTGGAAGTTGCATTGCCAGAAATTTAAAAAATTGTGGGCAGATTCAACCAGATTATTGCCAATTTCGGACTTACAACCAGATTTAAGTATTGGATTGTGCTCATAATATTTCACATTACTTAATGTCAGGCTCCAACGCTTTTTTATTTGTTTCGGCATTTTTACTCCGTTGATGTAATCCCAGACTCGTGGAAGATCGATGTAATGCACTCATTCCCGAAGGAAGGCGATGAGTCAAATCCAAATAACTGCAGGCTCAATCACTATCACGGCTTTACTTTCTAAAATTATGCAGAGCATATATATAAATAGCTCTTGCTGGTTATCTGGAGGATCTCCGATTAATAAATGAATATTTACCCATAAACCTTAACATTCCCTATGGCTGCGCGAATTAATTTTAAATTATACAAATGATACTTTTGATCTCTCCGTAATTTCCAAGTGTTACACATGAGTTATAAATTAAAAGAAATTTTTAAACATTCCTTGTGCACTAAGCTTTACAATTCCTAATAGTCACAGTTTTGTTCCGGTAATATGTCACGTAACGCACAGGAAGTGACGTTTTCATCCCAAAAAACTTTTCAAGTTAAAAATAACTAGCATTTAATTAAATTATCTTGTTTTTAGCTGTAGTAATGTAATATAGGTTAGATTTTTGTTGAGTTTCTACGTGATAAATAAAAGAAAACGAATTAATTTGTGTTTAAAACATCGTCACTACTCGGAACACTTTTTCTGTACCCCGAAGACACAGAAACTTCCGTCACAGTTTTTGTCGAAACTAACTTTAGTATAATAATGGCAATTTTACAAATACGATTATAGCGGTGCCAGGAAGATAAAAACAATACTCATTAGTAGATTTTACTTGTGTAAGTTATCAAACTTACCGTGACTACTCAGGATTTTCCGGTACTATAGCTTTCGTAGGACAAGATTAAAATATTGATATTATTTAAAATTACTGTAAATTTATCACATAAGAGTTGAAAAAACACTAATAAAAATACCTGTGAATATATTTAAACACTTAAACATATTCAAAGTCTAATATATTAAAAGTAAGACGTATTTGAAATCGGCAAGAGTACCGTGGGACAGTCGAAATCTTTACCTCATATTTTGCTTTCTTTTAAATATAAAAATAGTTATCCGCTTTTTATGGTACTTTTTAATTTAAGTCAACATTAAAACATTTACTTTAACAATATAAAATCTTATTTCCACATGATCCATACAATAAATCTATATATATAAAAGGACTTGTGCTGACTGACTGAGGTAAGACGCACGCAGAGACGTAACTGCTGATGGTAGAAACGTGAAATTTAGGCAGATGTTTATTTCCATATTCTGGACATCCACTAAGAAGGGAATTTGAAAAATTTTAATTCTAAAGGGATGAAATAAGGATCGAAAGTTTGTATGGAAAATTTTTTTAATCTGTACCGATTTTTATAAAATTTGAAATTCAGACTCTTAAAAATATTTCATTGAACACGTGTTTCATGGTTTTTAAGAATTTACCCCCTAAGGGTTCAAATAAGGAGTTGAAAGTTTATATGGAAAAATCTTTAAATTGCCACCGATTTTTATAAAAATTTTAATCCAGACTGTTAAAAATATTTTACGAACATGTGTTTCGTGGTTTTTTTAGAATTCACTTCTAATAAGCGGGCGAAGCCGCGCGCGCCCTCTAGTTAGAAATAAAAGTGCTTAAAGTTGTGGGACAGTCTAATTTTGCTAGGGCCATTTTTTCTGAAATACATTCATAAAGAAACACTCACGCTATCAAAACAAATTCAACGATTCATTATGAAAATCGGTTCACTGATTTAACAGTTATAACCTAACAAATGAACGAGCATACATATAATCCTCTTTTTGGGATTCGCCGCAATCGGGTAAATAAACAGGCTCACGCTTTTCACAGCATAGCAAGGTAGGCAGAAGGAATTTAGCGTTAAGATACTCCTTTCTCAACTTCACACGAAATTTTCGGGACATTACGTGTTGAGTGGCAAAACTAAACACCGCGCTCCATTCATCTATTCTATCTTTTTTTATTTATTTTCATGTAATGAATGAAAATAAATAAAAAAAGAAATAAAATAAATATAGATTTTAATATTAAAACTAATTATTTGCATTGAAAGCTCAGTAATCTCCATTGTACGGAACATTAAGCTGTGATCCAGTAAGCTTAAATTGTATTGGTTTTATTGAAGGATTTTTATATCACATGGCTTATATTTTAATTAAAGTTATAAGCCATTCGTATCAAAGGTGTGCTTTAGAAATTAATTGATATGAAAAATTAATTACTTTTAGAATATTGAAGTATCAAATGGATTATTCGCGGTCTGTAAGTTTACCAAAAATAAAAAATATTTTTTTTGGTTATTGAATGCAATAGTTATTTTTTTAATTATTTCAGGAAGTACTTTAATGTGTCTTGTGCTTATTGTTAACAGGTTATTAAATTACAATAAAATAAAATAAAGATTGTGACAATTGTGATATTCATAAACTATTTTTTTTATTAATATTCTTGCAAATTGCACTATACGGTGAATTGTTAGAATTATAATTATACAAAAATTATATTTTTTTCTATCAACGAATTAGTTCAAATTTCTATTATTTTAAATTCTATAAGACTTACTATTACGGTTAAAAATAATATGGCGCCAGGAGATAAAACCTAATAAGCTTCATTTCTTGTGCTATACAAAAGTTGAACGGAAATAAGTTCGCCGTCCGAGCGCTCATATAATCCTATTTAATGCACTGTCCATAATAGAGTAAATATTTTAAGCCCGAGAGGAATGCTTCAGCAATTATAATTTACCCTTTCATTGTTCATATATATTTTATCAGCTTCACGCTGTATCCCGCACACTGCAGGGTAGGTAGAGGGAACCTAGCGTTAAGACACCCCGTTCCCCACTTTCTGCCTAATTCTGGAGGCATTGCGTGTTGAGTGGCAGAACTCAACGCCACGCTTGTTCTCGACACCAGTGGGGATCGAACCCATAACCAGTCGGTTTTACAGTCACACTTTGTGACGTTGCGCCACGATTGGTGCATGGCTGAGTTCATATATAAATTATAAAATTAACCCTTATATAATAATATCTTATCTGTTCTACAGTAGTGGATCTTACAATAACTAGTAGATTATAGGTTTGTTTTAAGTCATTTTATTCGCTGAAGAGATAAACATAGAAAAAGGTGTTATTTTTTAAAATTTTCGAATAAGTCAATGCCAATACGACATTATTATATTTGAAACTGCTATATATAAATTATAAAAAAAGCTCCCCATAAAACTTTTTAAATGATAGAGATTGAACTTTTTTATATTTACCAATACCTACATTGTAATCCGCCTTCCATTTTTATCAAATGTCTTGTGTCGATCATTCTAGCAGTCAGAGATACATAACTTCGTGATCTAAGTAAACGTGACATTGGCGAAATGATTTCAAAATGCTATAATTAAAAAACTTAACGATAGACAACATTTATCACCAATCAGTCGCCTTAATTTTTTTTCTGTTAAAAAGAAAGTGAACAAACACTAATAAGTTACCCAAAATGCTTATAACAAAATTGATAAATAAATAATATTATATAATAATACTTTTTTTTACTATAACAAACATGAAAGGGTTAAAGAAAGTTGACCTCAACATCTAATTGAACTTATTATGGGAACTGTACTTGCAGGCATGGCGGGTATTATTCTAACGTTACCTTTCTTGTTAATCCATAACTCTTATTACAATCCCCATAAGGACTCAAATGCAATACAACTGAACACAAAGTTGAATAAATTATCCCTATTTACAGCAGTGACATGACCGCTTACTGTGGAATCCTCTTATCGTCGTAAGCCTCGCGGAAGAGGCGTTGTACATTTATTTATATGACGTTTTAACATTTCTCCTTTATATGACAACTTGCATTTCATCGTATTTTTAATCAGCTTATACTTTTAAGTAGAATCCGATACAGCTATCGGATCAGTAAGCTCCTAGCGAAATTAAAAGATCTGAAATGAAATGAATGTTATTAATTTGTATAATATTATTTTGTCATTTATGTTATTTTACATTATGGAAGACTCCGTTTTGATGCTTTTGGTATATTTCTGAGTGCATATTGTTACTTTACAGTTGCTTTAATTTAATCTATCAAAGTAAAAAATAATTTACGCCTAACATATTTTCATTTGCTCTGCTTGGTTTTTTTTTTCGAATTGGCTTAATGCTGTTGACCTGGACTGGTCTTGACTGCGTCACCGGGCTGGGGATTTGTTTGGTTAGACAACATTAGTTTATATATTATACAAACATCTCTTAAATATATTATACTTACCAAATATAAAACTGATTTGTTACTCATTGGCAGACAATGTACCACCACTACACACAAAACTATTAACTGTAGAAAGCTGAGTAGATGCGTAATGTGATTATTGAGGAAACATTACGTTTATTGAGAGAAAATTTTTCGAAATTCTTAAGAAAACGGATAGAAACGGGATTATCTTTTTACAGTGTATGAAATTAATTTACGGACGATTACTACTATAATATTCAATTCATTAAAAGGATATAATAGAACTACTATTTCTCAAATTCTTTGCTTATTACTGCTAAGAAAATAAGTTTCATATTTTAAACATTTTTAAAGTGTTATCCCACACTTAGGAAAGAAAAATACTTATTTAAAAAACGTATAAAAAATTGAACGCAGCGGGGCTCAAATCCGCGTATTTATTTGTCGTATTCGATAATATTTGTGCATTTTACCTGATTGAATTTATTTACTTGTTTAGAAAATTTTAACGTACTCGAACCCGCGCCTCCTGGAAACCAACCAGGCGCTCTGACGAGAACGTATGGCTTAGTGGTCAGAGTGCCTGGTCGGTTTCCAGGAGGCGCGGGTTCGAGTACGTTAAAATTTTTGTACATTTTCTAAATAAGTAAATAAATTCAATCAGGTAAAATGCACAAATATTATCGAATATGACAAATAAATTAATTAAAAATGTCTATTTTTGTCATGTTTAAATTGAACATATTGATAGTTTTTACAAGTAGTGTAGTAGGAACTTGTGGTAAATTATTTGACGTTCAAAAAATAAAGCATGTAACTTCTTATTTTGAATAACATTATTTGAATTTGGAACCTAGTGTTAAGACGCTCTGTTCCCTATTTTTGCGTCAACACCAAAGCGAAGATATGAAATTATAAATTTAAATAAATATTTCATTTCCTCCAGTAGTGATCGAACCAACAATCAGTCGCATTTACAGCCACAAACTTGTGCCCCTGCGCCAATACTATCGTAAACAAGTACATTTATTTAAAAAACAAACAGACAAACAGAACACAAGAAGCATATAGATTTAAAGGAAGGTTCACAAGGAGCGTTTCAATATAGAGGGGAAACAATTTCACTCCACTGTTCGCAGTTCGCTACTAGGTCATGCAACCTGACTCACACAATGCACCTCAAAGCGCACTGAGAGCTAGCGCTGCGTTCGTGGAGAACTAAAAAGGGTACGAGAACAAAATGTACGCTGAAATTGAAACAGCTTTTGAGCACGTCATCGTCTACGAAGTATACAAAAGAAGGAAATAACTAATTATTTAGTAAAGTTGGTGGTAATGACTTGCGTTTTATGTATTAGCGACACACTTGGAGCAAACTGCGTTGATTGTGGGTTCATATCTGACTAGGGGATATATTATAAGTGAAGGCACTTTTGTAACATGCTATACGAGCACGAAATGTAATGCTTGCTCGTAAAACTTATATAATCAGCTTCACGCTGTATCCCGCACACAGCAGGGTAGGCAGAGGGACCTAGTGTTAAGACACTCCGTTCCCCACTTTCTGCCGAATTCTGGAGGCATTGCGTGTTGAGTGGCAGAACTCAACGCCGCGCTTAGCCTCGACACCAGAGCGAAGGAATGGAAATATAAATTTAAGTAAATATTTCATCTCCTCGAGTGGGGATCTAACCCACAACCAGTCGGTTTTGCAGTCACACCTCGTGCCGCTGCGCCACGACCGGCCTCTAACCGATTTTTTTAATGTATTGTATTATTATAGTTTCAACTCCTACAATTCAACCTCTCAACCTATACATCTGTTTTAAATGAAAAGTCTTTGTTACTATACAATAGAAATCGATACGGCAGTACATTAACTCTTTGTGAAAGTAAATATAAAAGAAAAATCACAAGTGAAAAATTAAGTTCGCTCTTGAAAGCTACGGAATTGGGAACAGCGTGTTACTGCGTCATTTCAGTTTTGAAGTTATTCAACGAGTACGGAACTATGTTAAAATTACTATGCAGATGCTGGATTTTAACAACCACGTTGTGTGACGTTGCGGTTATAAATTTATTGTATTTGTATTTTTTTGCCCTACATAGGGCTGTGAAGTATGAACTTTTATTATTTAGGGCAGTAGTCACTTTTATTTTGTGTGTGGTATGAATAGTATTGTTATTTTAATGTTTAGATAGATGTATTAGAATGTCAATGTGTTTATCAAAGTCGGTCGTGGCGCAGAGGCCAAGCGTGTGACATCTTGTATGTAGGTTCGATTCCCACTCAAGGAAATTAAAAAAATATATATTTATTATTTTTATTTACTTGCTCTAGTAACAAGTCAAAAAGCAGCGTTGAGTCGCCAGTCAACATGCAATGCCTTCGGACTTGAGCAGAAGGTGTAGAACGAAAATGTCTTACGCCCAATATTAATAACCTATCTCCAACGTCAATCTTAGATTGTTTCATATATCTTTCTAGAGATTGGATAGATATATTAAACAATCTAAGATTGACGTTGGAGATAGGTTATTAATATTGGGCGTTAATGGAAACGCAGAGGTAGATTCATGACATTATGTTTCCAAGTTCCCTCTGCTCTGTTATGTGCGGGGTACACTATGAAGCTAATTCATATCAATTTTTCGTTATATAGATCTAAATGCAAAATCAATGCATATCTATAAGGTTGCTGCAAAAGTATTTTCGTATTGATCATAAAAAAGAAAATATATTTTTAGTAATAATTTTTGATTTATTTATATGTCTGAATCGTTTTGATCGATGACTTGATCATGGCACTACCCATCTTATGGGTAGTGCCATGATCTCATTCCTGTACAAATTTTGAGATTATGATTAAGAAAATCTGACAGGTATTGTTCAGTGTTCTTTTGAGGTTAGCTTTATGTTTCCTAAAGAGTTCTGCAACGACTGAAACAGGTGGAAATCTGATGGAGCAAAGTCAGAGCTATACGGAGGATGTAACAACATATTCCAGTCAAGCTTTCTCAATTTTTAAAAATATAGTATAATAAATAAATATTTTATTTCATCGAGTTGGGATCGAACCCACAACCAGTCGATTTTACAATCACACTTTATGACCCTGCACCACGGCTGGCCACTAATGTCGTGTAATTAATATATATTTTCTTATATATAAGAAAAGGAAAAACAATACAGTAAAAAATCAAATTGCAATTGTACTAAAAGGTATGAATAATTGATATTTTAAAAATAAATTAACAAGTTGCTATAGGAACGCTCATTATGTAAAAGCACTCTGGTTAAAATCTGGATGTCGACAGAACGAATTACGTAGCTGTAGCGCACCACGGCTACGTGTTGATGAGATTTTTATCAACATTATAATCAGGAGGCAACGGCCGGAAAATCACCGAAAAGGTTTTTTTTTTATATATTTTTATCATCTTCTCATTTATATTTATAATAATTTCCTATGATGTGTAATTTAATGCAATGTTAATAAAATTAAGAATTTATTTGTTATATAACTTACAAACATAGGTAGGCAGAGAGAACCTATTGTTAAGACACTTCGTTCTCCGTTTCCTGTCGAATTCTGGAGACAATGTGTGATATGAGTAATACCTAAATTATCATTAAATAAAACAATTTAATATAAATAACTTAACTTAACTTAGCTTCACGCTTTATCCCTTGCGGGGTAGTCAGAGAGAACGGAGCGCCAAACGCTACGGTCTCTACATACCTCTTTCGCCTCGTCCACTGTCATCAACCTCTTCATACATGCTCTTCGGGGGGTCCTCATGCTTTTTACGTGACCTTCCTCCAGTATCTTTGATACTGTGTTTTCGAAGGTCAATCGAGGTCTCCCTCTACCTCTCTTACCGCTCACTTTTCCATCATAAATCTTTTTTGCCATTCTTTCATCACTCATTCGTTCGACGTGCCCAAACCAGCTGAGCACGTTCTTCTTCATTCTCACCGTGACATCCTCGCTAGTACCTGCCATTCTGTGTACCTCTTCATTGCGGATTCGATCAGAT
>JAATLQ010036324.1:6287-37207 GCA_013421005.1 Heliconius erato x Heliconius himera | reverse complement strand
GTAACATACATAGCTTTTTGTAAATTTACTCAAATGACAAGAATGATATAGACATTTTGTCTTCTCCATTTCGATAAAGCTTGTTTGAGATGATGCGTTCAATTATTGCGATAAAAATTAGCTTTATTATTTAGAACACTGAAGTAGTATACGTTTCTGTTAACTGTTATGTATGGTTGATTGTTTATGATAAACATTTTGTTATTTATCTACCTCAGCTTTATGCATTTCCTTTAACAGTATACAGTTTTTTTATTAATTTTTATTGTTTTATTAGGCAAAATTGTTATAAGATTCACTTATAACAATTTTAATATATCTGCAATTATCGGAAGCTACAACTTTATAATGGCGAAGTATTTTGAGACAACTGCAGTATTTCAGTGGCAATCATATCTACATGTTTTATATTGATGAAATTAGTTATATATAATCAAAAAGAATAGTAATAACTCATTATATATATAAAATTATTTAAGGATAAGTAATAACCGTGTCCCAAGTAGAAACGAATATATGGCAGTTGACTCAGTTTGTTAGTAATTTCGAGCGGACTAGAAAAAGATATCTACCGTATTTTTAAAACCAATAAGCATATTGAAAATTTGCATATACTAAATAGTATATAATCTTATAACAATTAACTATTCCAAATTTGAGGAAGATAGCTTTTATATTGTAAAAGTTATAACATTATTCTCTTAAAAACGCTCTCCTGAAAACTAGTGATTTTGTAGATAGCCGTTTGCTCTTTGCTGCCGTCGATATATGATCACGCTAATCTCTGAAAGTATTGAACCGATTTTGCTTTGTTTTAACTCAGAATAACATTTAAAGTTTGTTTCATCAAAATAGGTTTATAAAAAAAAAGTAACTGTCATTTAAATGCACTCAAGGCATAATTTTGCCTGCGAATATTATATAGCAATCAATATCTATACTTATACTTATAATAACCTAGCGACTCGACGAAATTCGTATCGCCTAACAGTCAATTCTATTTTTTTTAATGCTTATTCGGCTATTCGGGACCCGAGTCAGCTAGTTTGAAATAATTTTTAAACAGTTAGATAAATATACATATATAATTAAATATAAAGATTACATTTAAAATTGTTTTATTTATTATTTTTATTGTTGTTTTATCATTTTCATTTATGTGATTAAAAAAAATTATTTCTCTTCGCCAATAAGCAGTAGGGACACTTTATGCACACTACTATGTAGGATAAATAATTAATGGATCCTTATACGGAACGTAAACAATAACAAAGTAAGGTATCTATTATATTTTTTAAAATAAAATAGTTGTTTCACAAATACAAGCGAATCGTACAGCTCAGAAATACTAAAAGACATAAAAGATTTAAGTGTGATTGAAATGTTGCAAAAATAATTTTAAGCCTGATAAGTCAAACGGATATTTTTTTTATTAGCTACAGCATGAATCCCACACACAGCAGGGTAGGCAGAGGGAAACTAGTGTTAAGACACTCCGTTCCCCACTTTCTGCCGGATTTTGAAAATTGCCGGAAATGAAAATACAAATTTAAGTAAATATTTCATCTCCTCAAGTGGGGATTGAACCCATAATCAGTCGGTTTTACAGTCATACATTGTGCCGCTGCGCCACGACTAGCCTCTGGAACTACATAATTATGTAAATACTGAAAAATCGAACTAAAATATGGAAGAGATTAGAAGAAAGAGTGAGGCATCTATGATGGTATTATCTATAGCTTACTATCTAAATTGATAGCTATATTTACACGAAGATCCTTAAATTGATATTTATGGTAAAAATATCACGGTAAAAGTGTAAGTCCAGGTAATGATATAAATAAATATGAGAATCAGCATATCAAATATTGATAGAGTTTTTCGGGATTAAAAACAACTAAATCTTAACAACTTCTTTTAAAAGTTCTTGTTGTTTTATTATTTTTTTTATCTTCACGCTGTAACCTAAATACAGAACATACATAAATGTTATCAGTGTTAGACACTGTATTTCCCACGTGCCAACCAATTTTCGATTCATTGCTTATTAAGTGATGGGACTCAACGCCGTGTTTTGAAAAAAAAATAATTGACTTACCCAATCTTTATTGGGAAATTGAGCCCACAATCACTTCGTTGTAAAATTAAACACAGACGTTGCACCACTGCGCTATGACCTAATATTTATCGTATTACAAATATAAATATATTAAAAAAAAACACATAAAGAATCCCACCCATCTTGAGCCCATATCGAGAACTCAATTTAAATCAGAAAGGCAGAAGTCGTCGGAATTTTTCCTATTTCAACATAAGTGCTTCCAACTATTCTCGCTGTTCTTCAATCAACTAAGGGCAACCGCAGACGTACGAACTGCCATAGCCCGTATTTGTTTAAGTGAGATGAAAGTTTTACGTTCTATCCTTTTTAGCTGATAAACAATAACAAGAAAGGGTTCTGCTTCAAGAAATACTTTAGCTAAAAAGGTTTGAAATTCAGATTGTTTGTTTTTTATAGAATCTCTTTTTATCAGCTTTTTTTTATTTCCTGGCAACACACAGACTTTTATATAAATTCCGTAATATATTGTGGGAAAAATGTACTTAGTGACCTATCACTTCGTTTTCTAATTTTAAGGTCTGCAATGGTGGAACTTAATGCTGACTTTTCTTTAATCAGATCTGCATAAAAAATCTGATTCTGATCTGCTTTAAAAAAGTGGGACTGTATAACTCTATGGCGATAAATATTTTGTGTTTTTTTTTATTGCCAATTTGATGTACTCTCTTACTAATACTTTAAGGCCGTCGAGGCGTTGTCTTGCCAGAACAGAATTATTATTTAGTTTTTAGCTTCGCACTATAGCGTGCACAAAATAGGGTAAAAGTAGTCCGTTTCCCATTTTCCGCCTAATAATCGAGAGTGCCGGAGTTCAACGCCGCGCTTTGCATTGTTATCAAAGCAAGGATATAATCTAATCTTTCAGTATATTCGTACTCCCTTGAATTAGTGTCAAAACTAGAGCCATTGCGTCATATTAGACTAAAATGGCCTTAAGTAGTCACTTGTTTAAAATATTAGTAATATATAAAAAAAATCGCTTTTCAACTCGAAATGTATTTAATATTTATCAGTAATACACAGTTTAACCTATATTATTTATTGTGATATTTAGAAGATAGCACCTAACGGACATTCAGATGAACAGATCAAAAACATACACTGAATATATAATATATTTCAAAGTCTTTGAATTCATATATTGAACAAAGGCTAGGTATTAAAGTAATATTCATTTAGAAATTGATACGAGCTTTGAGCTCTTCAGTTTGATATATCTAATAATCTTTATGACTCACATACAGTAGGATGAAGGATTTATATACTCGCATGGATTAGTAAATTTAATCTTTCACGTTAAAGTAGTCTAATGGTAAAATACTTATTTAGAAAACGTATAAAAATTTGAACGTAGCGGGACTCGAACCCGCGCCTCTTGGAAACCGACCACCAACCTGGTCGGTTTCCAGGGGGCGCGGGTTCGATTCTATCCTAAGTGTGGAATAACACATTAAAAATGTTTAAAAATAGTCTATTGGTACCGTAAAACACATATTCTAAATTATTTACTCATTTAAAAATGAAAGAAAATTCCTACTTATCAGAATTTTTGGTTTTGTTTTTATTTTTTTATATTACAGCTAACTCACCATACTTGATTTGCTTCGCTCGATAATTAAAAAAAGATCATAATAAAACTCTTTGCAAGATATATCAATAATTTTTTGAAATATGAATACTTATTTTTTATAGGTTTATGTGTATTTTTATTCTACATAAAAATCTATTTATGTAAAACTGGAAGACTTAATGCAAATTAAGGCAAATCTTAATGCAAATTTCACATCACAACAACAGGCGAACATCAGGTTCGCCCTCTTACTGTTTTTTTTTTTTTTGCGAATCCCACGAACCCCAATAAATATGTTTCTTTTATTTATTTATTTTGTATTTTTGTGGTGTACAATAAAGCATATTATTATTATTATTGATATTAAATACATAGTCTAGATATTGCGGGTTGGATGTGGAACTAAATCTATTTTAATCACGCTGTATCCCGCATAGCAGGCTAGGACTGAACCGGAGAACCTTGTATTAAGTCCCTTCGTTTCTAATCCCCACTTTCTGCTAAATTCTGGAGCTATTGCATTTTGAATGGCGAAGCTCAACGCCGCGCTTTATCTTGACACCAGAGCGATGAAATTAAAATATTAAACACTTCATTTCTTCGAATGAGAATCGAATCCATCACCTGTCGCGTTTACAGTCACACTTTGAGACCCTGCGCCACGACTGGCCTCTAAATTTTCTATTTTAGCTAACCTGTATTATAATATTGTATATAAAACACGTATTTCTAGGATAAATAACTCTATCAAAGGGTCTCTATAAGCTTTGCTTTACACAACCCATTAAGCTAAATTAATTAACTAACCCAATCCCTGCCTATAATGGATTAATATCTAATGTTTACTATAATAACTTTGGCAGACGACGTTGCTCCTTTAGGAATTACTAAATAAACCTTTTAAAGTATTAAAACGGACGACTAATCTCTCGTAGTCAGCCTTCTAAGCTTTTGACTGACTTCAAAATAAGATAGTTTGGCAACCCTTTTATTTTGAAGTTGGTTAAAAACGTAATTTACTTGAAATTGATGTTCGATGTATGTTTATGTAAAATTGGTATTTGAGTACAATTAAAGCTATTAGGAACGTGTGTTAAGAGTCGTAAGCATATGTATGTTTGTGTACAAATTTCTCATAAACTAAAATAAGTATCGAGATGATCCATTTTGATTTAAATATTTGAACTGTTCGATGGTTCAGACGTTTGAGATGTGGGGCGTTCTCGTATTTCTAATGAGGTAGTGTACTGTTGAGGCTAGTCGTAGCGCAGGGGCACAAGTGCGTGAATGTAAACGCGACTGGTCGTGGGTTCGATCTCCACTCGAAGAAATGACATATTTAATATTTATACGGCTCGGCGTTAAACCCCGTCACTTAGCATGGATAGCTTCCAGAATTTGGCGGAAAATTGGAAAGAGAGTGAGTGTCCTTACATTATGATCCTCCTTCTTTGCATGTATCAGGGTAGGCTAAAGGAACTTACTTTCAAGGCCCCCACTTTCAGATGAATTTTAGGCATTGCGTGTTGAATGGCGGAACTAACGCCGTGCTTTTGCCTTGGTACCACAGAGAAGAAATGAAAATATTAATAAATAATATTACAATCCCCCGAGTGGGTATCAAGCCCACAACCGCCGCGTCACAGTCACAGTACAGTCACTATTTATTTAGACATACATATATACCCATTTTTATATATTATAAAAGTATTATATATAAGTAGTAGGTATATATTATATTAGCAAAATAAGCATGGAACACCTACTGCCCAGACACTTTATTTCCCCAAAAAAAAATCCTAATGAAAATTGAACCCGCAACCACTGTATTTCCACTTTACTATACCATGATGGCATCAAAAACTTTTAATTTCAAAAACATCAAGCACATGCAAAAAGTCTACTGAAACAATGGAGATAAACTATTATTACGCAGCCAGTACTGGCTGGTGGCCAAATTTTAATTCCAGTCATTTCGAGCGACGGCCTGTAATAATAGTGAGTTGTTCTTCAGTCGTAGACCTTAGACATTAAGTGGATTTGAACTGGTGACCTGCCTCGAGTTTTTTTTTTCATATTATATTAGGTATATAGTGTGTTTTTTTTAAATATGGCTTTATTAAAAAATGGTTGATTGTGTCGATCCCCACTCAAGGAAATGAAATATTTATTTACATTTACATTTTCATTTCTTCACTCTGCGCGCGATTTCAAAGCGCGGCGTTCAGTTACGTTAATCAACACGCAATGCCTCCAGAACTCGGCGAAAAGAGGAGAACGGAGTGTCTACACAACTAGGTTCCCTCTGCCTACTCTGTGCTGGACACAGCGTACACAGCGATTGATTTATTTTATTTTTTATTTGTCCCGTTAAAATTTTTGTACGTTTTCAAAAATGTATTTCTTTACTTAGTATGGAATAATATTTTAAAAAAAATATTAAAATAATGTCACTTAATACAAAATTGGCTTTGGTGATCAAAAAACACAGTAAAATAATTTAAAAAATATTATTCACTTTCTCTCTGGTATCAAGATAAAGCGCGGCGTTAAGTACCACCATCTAATTCGTTTGGTCTCGAAAATTGGGCAAAAAATTATATTATCAGTCGAAAGTCTATGTTGGACTGTGGATAGGCTTTTTAAAGTAACTTGTAATATATTTTAGTAGACTCTAGCTCTGGCATCTCAGTTGAGTGGAGACAAATTTGCATTTTGTTCGTGACAATTGTACTTATATTTACTAAAGACGTATGTAATGTAGAATTTAATTATAAAATGTTAATTTTATTAGGCCAGTCGTGCCGCAGAGGCATTAAGTGTGACTGCAAAATCGACTGGTTGTGGCTTCGATCCTCACTCGAGGAGATGAAATATTTACTTAAGTTTATATTTCCATTTCTTCGCTCTGGTGTCGAGGCAAAGCGCAGCATTGAGTTACGCCACTCAACACGCAATGCCTCCAAAACTTGGCGGAAAGTGCGGAACGGATTGTTTGAACATTAGGTTCCCTATGCCTACCCTCCTGTGTGCGAGATACAACGTGAAGCTGATTTTTAAATTTTATTTCTTTTTTTAGGGCGATGTTCATATAATCACATGAATTTATATTTTCTTAAACGTTTATATAACCGATTAGACTACACTATTCGATGGCTCACAGTAGCTGGATGTAGAAAGACCAGGTTGCTGTGTCTTCTTTATTCCATTCTATTCATTCCTAACTCTCCCTCATGTCATTTTTCTGGTTTCTCTTTCTTTTCTTCCTTTCACGATAAATCCTTACACTATCTGTATATCTATCACAAACCAATTTTGCACTTTCTTTGGCGGCCCAACGTTCGAAATCCTCCCTGATTAGCATACGCATAGCATTCTCCTGCGATCTTTCTTCTTCATTCATTCTTCATTAAAATGAATTCTTGCGTCCATCAAACCTCGTACTTTTTCTTCAAGGACGAGCTACTCTGGGGACGTGGGGAACGGAGTGTCTTACCACTAGGTTCCCTCTGCCTACCCTGCTGTGTGCGGGATACAGCGTGAAGCTGATTTATTTTTTTTATTTTACGAGCTACTCTGGCCCCTCCCCACCCGGTAACACTGTCAAGACCAGTCCAGGTCAACAGCAATAAAGCCAAGTCGAAAAAAAAAGAATCTGAATCGTTTGTGGTTACTGGAATTAGCCTTTGGCACGATTTACCGGACTCTATTAGAAGGACCTCCCGGGAGTCATTTAAACGTCAAGTCAGACATTCATTCTTGTAAATTTACAGTTATTAGTTATAGTATATTCTAATTATATATTTACAAATATATATACTATTTAAGTAGTTTATATTATTTACTATTTAAGTAGTTTATAATTCGGCAGAAAGTGGGGAACGGAGTGTGTTAACACTAAGTTCCCTCTGCCTACCCTGCTGTGTGCGGGATACAGCGCGAAGCTGATTTGATTTGATTTTTTAGTTTATATTATTAATAAGTTTTCCGCCTGTGACACCGAGCGCTATATGAAACATTCATTTATTAATTTAAAGTAGATCGAACGCACCTACACAACTATCTCCCACACAATAATGTTGGCTGGTAGAGAATGCTTTTTAACGTTAAGCCCGCCTTTTGTACATGTATTTTTTTATTTATTAAAATATGTGCAATAAAGAATAAATAAATAAATAAAATAAAAAACTCGGTTAAGTGCGACTCGGTCTTGTCTACCGACGAGGCTTCCGTACGAAACTTAACTTTGCTTATATTATTATATTTTTCTATGGAATGTTTATTAATTTTCATATTATGGCTTTTTTCTTTTATTTGTATTCTAAGTTCAATCACTACTACTAGCTTTTGATTTAGTTGAATTTTATATTTCATTATTTAAAGTCTGAGAAAGACGCCAGTCGTGGCGCAGCGGCACGAAATGTGACTGTAAAACCGACTGGTTGTGGGTTCGACCCCCACTCGAGGAGATGTAATATTTACTTAAATTTATATTTCCATTTCTTCGCTCTGGTGTCCAGGCAAAAGCACGGCGTTGAGTTCCGCCACTCAACACGCAATGCCTCCAGAAATTGGCGAAAAGTGGAAAACGGAGTTTCTTAACACTAGGTTCCCTCTGCCTACCCTGCTGTTTGCGGGATATAGCGTGAAGCTGTTTTTTTTATTATTTAAAGCAAAGAACATATTCCAAATCAAACGATATCTCACAACGTATTCTACAATATTTTAAAATCCACCAAAACCTAGTTAATATAACTTGCAAATTTTATTGTTTTTTCCCGCATTCAAAACCGAACATTTAGTTTGTAAATGTACACAAATTGAAATGGCTCGTGTAATCTATTGTTTGTATCGTATTTTGTAACTAATAGTAGTGCAACAAAGTTGCGGCTACCTATGTTTAGTGAAAATAAAAAAAATATTCTCTTTTAAAATATTTTATTTTAGATTACCAGAGGCCAGAGATTATTCGAGATTGAGGCCAGTCGTGGCGCAGAGGCACAAAATGTGACTGTAAATCGACTGGTTGTGGTTTCGATTCCCACTCGAGAAGATGAAATATTTACTTAAACTTATACTTCCATTTCTTCGCTCTGGTGTCGAGGTTAAGCGCGGCGTTGAGTTCTGCCACTTAACACGCAATGACAATTCGGCAGAAAGTGGGGAACGAAGTGTCTTAACACTAGGTTCCCTCTGCCTACCCTGCTGTGCGCGGGATACAGCGTGAAGCTGATTTATTTATTTTATTTATTCTATCCCAATATTGTGCTTGCTAGTTTGTTTTTAACCCAACTCATTTTATTTGTGGGAACTCTATATTGTGAATTGATACTAAAACATAACATTTTTTACAGTTGTTTTTTTCGCAACAATATTGAGAATTGGGAGCATCATATCTCGGAAATGTAACCACTGAGAGCCGCTAGACCAACTTATTTGAAATGAGGAGACGCCGTACTTTGAGTATGCACCAAAACTGACCATTTCCCTCAAAATGTTTTTTTTTTCGTAACAAGGAAGCCTCTAAAAAAAGTCTTGGCGCAGCGGCACGAAGTGTGACTGTAAAATCGGCTGGTTGTGGGTTCGATCCCCACTCGAGGAGATGAAATATTTACTAAAGTTTATATTTCCATTTCTTCCCTCTGCCTACCCTGCTGTGTGCGGGATACAGCGTGAAGCTGATTTAAAATAATGTTCTACATAATTTGATAACATTTTTTCATTATAAAAACGTATTTTTTTCATTCAAGGTGACATTAGAGATGCTCAATTATATAATGCCATAGACGAAGAGCTGAAATGAACAAATATTTAAAAATGTTATTCAAAACGCACTTAGAGATATAAAGAAAATTGTTTTCTATTTCATTCAATTATCATAATAAATATTTACAAAGTATATTTACAAGGGCAATGTAAACGCGACGGTTATGGGTTCTACTTCCACTTGGGGGAATGAAATATTGAACATTTTAATTTCGTCGCTCATTCGCAATAAGACTAATCGCGGTACTGAGTTACGCCACTCAAACACGCAATGCCTCGAAAATTCGGAGGAAAATAGGGAACGGAAGTGTCTTAAAAATAGGTTGCTAGGCTCGCTTCGTTTAAATTTTCACATGTTTTCTAAATAAATATAGTACCTACAGATTTTTTAACATGTTTAAAGAGTTAGAGGCCAGTCGTGGCACATGGGCACAAAGTGTGGCTGTATAATCGACTGGTTGTGTGTTCCATCCCCACTTTTAGAAATGAAATATTTATTTACATTTATATCTTCATTTCTTCGCTCTGGTGTCGAGGCAAAGCGCGGCGTTGAGTTCCGACACGCAACATGCAATACCTCCAGAACTTGGTGGAACGTGGAGAACGGAGTGTCTTAACACTAGGTTCCTTCTGCCTACGCTGCTGTGTGCGGGATACAGCGTGAAGCTGATTTTAAAGAGTTATTCCACATGTAGGAAGGAAAAATACTTATTAAGTAAACGAAAAAAATATAAACATACTTTCTACAGTTTACAGATTGCTCTCTCAATTACTTTAAATGCAAAGAATATATAGAAATAAAATGAAATTTAACACAACGATCCAAAAAGAAAATTGGCAAAAAGCACCCACAAACAGATATTATATAATAAAAGCTTCTTTAAGCGTCTATTCTAATAGGAATAAGTATATTTTTGCGTGAACCAATGAACCGTGAAGCGACTGTCGGTGCCTCGATCACTAATATTACAGTTTTCATGTCGATATCAAAAAATATAACCGCCTTTTCCTTATAACTGACATCGAAGATAATAAACTCGAAAGGATTTTGTTCGAAAACAGTATTTTTTTTTTCATTTTCTGTGGTAAAAAATTATAAAGAAATTATTATGTTGCATTGGTTTTGAATTTAAAATTAAGACATTTCGTTCTATTAAGTTCTAAAGTTTGAGACATTATGTGGAACTCAACGATGTATTTTATTGCGCCGAAACTAAATTAAATTAACTTCACGCTGTATCTCACAAAGGTAGGCTGAGAAATCGTAGTGTTACGACATTTTCCGCCGAATTGGAAACTGGAGGCATTCTGTATTAAGTGGCGGAACACAACGCCGCGCTTTGCATCGACACTAGAGCAAAGAAGTGGAAATAAAATTTTAAATAGATATATCATTTCCTCGAGTGGTGATCGAACCCACAACACATTTTGTGTCCCTGCGCCTCGACTGGTCTTGATATAGTTAAATTAATTTTTAACAAAAAAATACCGACTACAAACAACGAACTAAAAAGTAAAAAATAATTTTACATAAAGTTGAACGTACTTTAATTTTGTGGAACAAAAATAATTTTAAAAAGATTTAATAATTTTGAAGTCAGTGCTAATGCTACAACAACCTTACTACAATATCGAATTAGTAAGCCTGTTTGTTTTTTTATTTTTTATTTTTCTTTCGTTTTGAAGTCACTTTTTTTGTTAAAAAATATTTTTTTTTTGCGATTATAAGTGATGGGTAGGTAAGGGTAAGTAAATATATCTCCTCGAGTGGGGATCGAACCCACAACCAGTCGATTTTACAGTCACACTTTATGCCTCTGCGCCACGACTGGCCTTAGTAACATATTTGTTTTATGAAAAATTATTTCTTATAATTGTCATCATAGTCATGACTATGTGACGACATAGCGGCATTTTCCTAACGATTGTTTAATAACTTCTAGGTAAACGTTACTAAAATAACATACTACCAATACCTAATTAGGTCAAAGATGAATATCGTTTTGAGGACAGTTGTGGTGCAGCGGCACAAGTGCTTAATTGTAAGCGCGACAGGTTGTGGGTTCGATTTCTATCGACAAAATGAAATATTTTATGTTTTCATTTCCTCATTTTCAGTTTCGCCACTCAACACACAATGCCTTCATAATTTGGTAAATCGTGGGAAATTAAAGTGTCTTAATTGGCACGGAGTGTCTTAGCACTATGTTCTCAGGTCCCACCTGCCTACTCATATATGCGGGATACAGCGTGAATCTAAAAAAAATCCATTTCGAGACTGGAAAAACGAAAATATTTTTCAACTATTTTCTATTATATTATTTTCCTGTATATGGATATGTCACCATTCCTTGTACATTCATAATACGACTGATACAATACAGGCTGTACTACAACGTCTTAAGGTTAGCGTATGTCACTTCAGCTTCACGCTGTAACCCGCACATTGCAGGGTAGGCAGAGGGAACCTCGTGCTAACACACTTTTGCGTTCGCCATTTCCCACCGAATTCTGGAGCCGCGTTTTAATAGGTTACCAGAGCGAAGACATGAAAATATTATACATTTCACTTCCGAGTGGAAATCGAACCCACAACCTGTCGTGTTTACGGTCACACAGTTGTACTCCCGCGCCAAGTCTAGCTTCAATTTAATTTATAATATAAATAAATTAAAGTTTTCTATTGAAAAAATATCTTCAACTTTAACCCAACTGAGGATAAATTACGAAAAGCCTTTTTGTTCTCTATTCAAATGTCAAAAGAATTCACAATGATACTTTATTTTAAATACAATTCTTTTTA
Organism: Heliconius erato x Heliconius himera; assembly: GCA_013421005.1. Taxonomy (NCBI): domain Eukaryota; kingdom Metazoa; phylum Arthropoda; class Insecta; order Lepidoptera; family Nymphalidae; genus Heliconius; species Heliconius erato x Heliconius himera. The sequence goes on along the minus strand of JAATLQ010036324.1, from coordinate 24,946 downwards.
ATGAGAAAAATTAAGAATGAAAGTTTATTTAAAATTTTAATACTAATAATCAACTTATATATAATTCATTTATAATAAAGATAATAAATTTTCCACTTTTCTCTCAATATAGAGACATTGTGACGGAATATAACGCCGCGCTTTGACTTGTTACCATAGCGAAAAAATTAAATATTAATAATTAATAATTCATTTCCCCAAGTGACAATCGAACCCAGAAGCATCACGTTTACAATTAGACACTGTGCCACTATGGACCCAGACAGTCAACCAACTAAAGAGGCTAGTCGTGGCGCAGGGGCACAAAGTGTTTCCATTCGAGGAAATGAAATATTTACTTAAATTTATATTTTCATTTCATTACTCTGGTGTCGAGGCAAAGAGCGGAGTTAAGATCTACCACTCAACACGCAATGCTTCCAGAATTCGGAAAGTGTATTGCTGTATGCGGAATACAGCGTGAAGCTGATTTAATATAATTTTGATTTTAGTAAGAACCAAAGCAATTACTATAAAAATACGGTGTCATATAAAGCTTGTTCCAAGGAAATATGCTCACAGACAGCTTTTAACAATATGCAGGAAAATTCTCGGAATTTTGAGCTTATCTTTGATAGTATGCTTCTATGAACTTTTACCGTAAATTTAGAAATGAGATTCTACAAAATGGATGGACAGAAAAAAATTACAACGCCATGTCATGAAATTAAAAAAAAATGAATTGGCGTTCTGTGAAGTAGAGTGGGGCTCTTAAAAGATCTGCTCATGGGCCATAGTTCATGTCAGTTTTTACTATGTTGAGGTATGTTTCACCATTTTTTTCTTTCTTCTTGCAACTGTTAGCATATTTTTTTTTTCGAATGGACTTAATGCTGTTGACCTGGAATAGTCTTGACAGCGTCACCGGGCTGGAAGGGGCGAGTGTAGCTCGCCCCTGAAGATAAAAATTAAGAGCTTTGATGGACGCTCGTGGAGTGTTGGCGATCACGACGGAATGCCCCGCGTATGCTGATCATGGAGGGTCTGTTAGCATATGAAAGATAAACAATAAGTTATTTTTATAAAATAATAAATAGGTCAATTCAGGTGTGGTTTATAAAACCACTTTGTAAAAGTAAACTTTTTATTTTTTACAATTTGCAAATACCAAAAATATTCTGTAAAACAATATGAGTATATATATGGACAATCATTATTTAGTTAAAAAAGATATTAATATCGCTGTATCACGCGCATAGTCTGCTATGTAGGCAGAGTGAACCTTGTGTTTAATTTTCCGAGGCATTGCGTGTTGCATGACGGAACTCAACGCCGGGCTTTTGCCAGAGCGAAGTAATGAAAATAGTAATAAATAATAATTAATTCCCCGAGTGAGGATCGAACCCAACAGAAACAGTTACGCTTTTGTGCCACTGCGCCACGACGGCCTCTCACAGCTTATATTATAGTGAATAAGTCTGCATTTAAATTTGAACTATATTTATAGTTTAGCGAAGATGAAATGTATTAATTACGCTTAGTCAAATATGCTTTATGCTATGTAGTTCCAATAAATAATATTATGATAAAAAAAAATGTCAGGTTCAACTGTTTTTGTTGTAAATGCTCTTAAAAGCTTTAGAAAATATTCACTTCAAAATAATCGGAAGTGGGTCGGGAATTGTTGACATCGAAAAAAGTGTCTACTTATATAATATTTTATCGAAATACAAGAAAAGTTGATCTCACAAGACAAAGTTCTATACGATTATTGAATTTCTATGTTTGTATGTAAGCGATATGTTTGTATATAAATGTAACGGTAGTGAGTTCGATTCCCATTTGGAATTTGAAGTATTTTATATTTTCATTTCCTCGCTCTGGTAGCGAGACAAAGCGCAGCGTTGAGATCCACTGTTCAACGCACAATGCATCAAAAATTCGGATAACTGAGGAACACGACTGCCTTAACGGGGTACGGAGTATCCTTATATTAGGTTCCCAGGTTCCGTCTTCCTACCCTGCTTGTAAGTAAATAGATGTATATATATAGAAGTTCAGAATAATTTGGAGAAATAATTAAGCGTAAAGTGCAATTTTCTAGCGTACCTACATTTTACATGTTTATGCTATTCTTGAAATATTGTTTTTTAATCTTCATATCTTAAAAATAAATAAATCTGCATCACTCTGTATCCCGCACACAATAGGGTAGGCAGAGGCTACCAAGTGTTGAGATACTCCGTACCCCACTTTTACCAAATTCTGGAGGTATTGCGTGTTCAGTGGTAGAACTCAACGCCACGCTTTGCCTCGACACCAGAGCTAAGAAATGGAAATATAAATTTAAGTAAATATTTCATCTCCTCGGGTGGAGATCGAACCCACAACCAGTCGAGTTTCCAGTCACACTTTGTGCCCCTGCGCCACGACTGGCCCCTTTTTCATATTTAGTTGTCGAATTTATTTAAAAAAATTGAGATATTAAATATTTATCTTCGAAGTTCCCGCCACTACCTGCTTTGCAATAGCTTCAAAAACAAAAATAAAAATATACATTTCCTCGAATGATGATCGTATCCACGACTATCGCAACAGACACCATTTCCACTGCGATATCGATGGCCTCAATTTTAATTATTATTATATAAACATTATTTAATGTATAATTTGCACAAGATACAAAAACAATTGAACTTAGGATAAAATTAGATAAGAAGTCAAAATTTTATTCAACTTTAGGCAAAAGTTTGAGCTTTGATGGATCCCAAGTTTTTCCCAACTGATAAAACAAAATAATTTCATATGAAAGTTTTTAAACCGTAGAATTTGTTTTGTGGAAATCCTCTTTGCTTCTACATTTATTTACTTATATGCTGACGAACAGTTTATTTAATTTAGATAACTATAAATATGTAAATACGTTGTTATTTAAATGTTATTTTTTAGCTTCACACTGTATCCCGTACTCAGTAGGGTAGACAGTATAAACCTAGTGTTAAGACACTCCTTTTCTCATTCTCCGAATTTCGGAGGCATTGTACATTGAGTGACGGACCTCAAAAATTGAGCAGAAAGTGGGGAACGGAATGTCTTAACACTAAGCTTTCTCTGCCTACCCTGCTGTGTGCGGGATACAGCGTGAAGCTGATGTTTATTTACTTCTATATAACGTATCGCTATTCGCTAGGTGTCCTTATTAATACGAATATAGAGAAAAAAAATGAATCAAAAATAAAAGAGAACGGCAACGGTTATTCAAAGAGAAATAAAACGTCAGCTAAAAAAGTAATCATCGCATTCATCTAATGTACTGCAGATTTTTGGATGCTTGATTTTTTGGCATCAGTTCAAATTGTGGTTTACTTTCGTTTTTTGTCTAGAGATTTGGCTTAAACGCTTAAATTAAAAATTGGCAATGACAATGGATGAGTTCTAACAATGGTAATATAGTTTACTAATATTTTTTGTCACACATATTTAATATGCTCGATGTTATGTCAAATTGGCATGGTAGGCTGAGGGAACCTGGAAACCTAGTGTTAAGGTACTTTGTTCTTATTAAGACACTTCCGTTCCCTACTTTCTCTCTGAAGGCATTGCCTAGACACCAGAGCGAAGAAATGAAAATATATGTTTAAATAATAATAATAAATTTGAATATATAGGTTTAATTAAATCCCTAAAAATAAATCTATTTTTGTTTTCAGATTACAAATCGTTGTATAGTATAAAACAAAGCTACCTCCAGTTAGCTAAAGTATGTAATCTCTATATATAATAAGACAGTAAAAATATTTTGTCTGTACAGTTGGTAATTTTGACTGAAATGGATAGACGGACACTTAAAAAGAATAATAGAAAGCAAAAAGATTTTTTTTGAATTACTTGTCTGTCTGTCTGTCTGTCGACATATTTTTGTCCACATTTTTCTCTGAAAGTACTGAACCGATTTACCTGAAAATTTCACCAATTGCTTTATTTTAACTCAACTTAACTACTAAAGTTTAGTTCATCAAAATATGTTCATTAAAAAAAAGTTATCGTCATTTGAAAGAAGTCGTAATTCAACACAGAGATAAAGAACGATCTTGAAAGAAATATCAAGTAAATACAAAGATATTTTGGTTGGTTCGTTCATATAATATATGTAACTAATTGTACAGGAGTTAATATGCAATTATTACAGTTATTTTACAAAGAATATTATGAATCTTTCAAATCAATAATTTAACATTTAAGGCTGCTTCTGAATGAGTAAATTAAATTATTCACTGACAGCACATTTAACAGAGTATATTATATAGGTAAAAAGAACATAAAGTTACAAAAATATATATTTATTTAAAACAATCAAAAATTCTTTGACGATAATGTCGTAAAAAAATCATATTATAAGTCATTATAGTTGTCAATCAATTGTGCATATTAAATCAATAATCATGTATTTTAAGCGGGCGAAGCCGTGGGCGAGCCGCTAGTAAAGTAATATATTTTTACACGTTAAGTAAGAAGAGAGAAAGCACATAATGTCAAGACACTGCGTTCTTTACTTACCGCGTACATTCGAGACATTGTACGGCATATATTTCCATACAATGTCTCGATTTATTTATTCTATTAAAATGTTTAAAGTTGAAGATAAAGTATTTTTTTGTACGATCATTCGATTAGCAAATTGTGGTTTCTTATTTCTTATATAATTTTATTTTATCATAAAATGTGGTAGCGTGGTTTGATATCGTAAACAAAATTTGCAACACACGCAGTTATCGGAGTTCTGCCTTTGACGTGCTCTCCATGTATATTTATATATTAATACGTGAAGCAATAACATTGTAGAGGCCATCGTGGCGCAGGGGCACTAGGATGTGACTGTAAAACGACGGTTGTGGGTTCGGTCCCCACACGAGGAAATGAGTTTATATAGAGAATAAGTATAGCAAAATTCTATTTTTTTTTTATTAGCGTGAAGTTGATTTATTTTTTTACTTATTTTTAAGGTGTTTTTACATCCATTATAATCTAAGTGTGTTATGTAATTCATTGTAGCTCTTAAGAGTTAAATATCCAGATGCACAGTCCCATGGACCACAATCAAAACTAAACTTCTAACTCAAGCAAACGATATGCTTTGTTTTTGCCACATTCAAAATACATCATACGACAATCCAAACATAATATTAGAAATAAAATTAATTCATACCTCATCCCCCCAGTAGAAACCGAACCCACAACCATCACTCCTACCGGGGCTATACCTCTATACTACGACGGCCTCAAATAAAGTTAATAAATAAGTTAATATGCTATAAATACTAGATTACTTAACATGATATAAACTGTATACGTTTTCTTTACAATAAAGCCATGCTTCATCTCCGTTCAAAAGCAATTTGGAAAGCCAAGGTTTTACATAATATGAAAATTGTATTGCCGCTGCATACATTTTCTTCTACGCCTCGGGATTTCAGAATACAAGGCGTGGCGCAACGGCGTAACGTCTGACTATGAACGCGACGATTTTGGATTCGATTACTACTCGAGTAAATTAAAATAAAAAATCAGCTTCACGCTGTATTCCGCACACAGCACGGTAGGCAGAAGGAACCTAGTGTTAAGACACTCGGTTCCCCACTTTCTGCCGGATTGCGTGTTGAATGGCAGAATTCAACGCCGCGCTTTGTCTCGACACCAGAGCGACGAAATGGAAATATAAATTTAAGTAAATATTTCATCTCCTCGAGTGAGGATCGAACCCACAACCAGTCGGTTTTACAGTCACACTTTGTGCCGCTGCGCCACGACTAGCCTCAAAATCGAGTAAATTATATACATAATATTTTCGTTTCCTCGCTCTGGTACCGAGGCAAAATTCAGTGTTGAGTTCCGCCACTTAACATTGCAATGCCTCCAGAATTAGGCGGATAGTTGGTAACGGAAGGAAGTGTCTTAATTGGTTCCCAGGCTTTCTCTGCCTACCTTAAAAAACTGTAATAGCAATTTAGTCTATGTATTTCTATAAGAAAATATTAATATTATCTTTGCTCGCTTATAATAAAAAAAATGTCTTTGAACGACAACGGTGAATTTTTTACATTATAGCACTAATAACAGTGTTTCTAAATGAAAGTTTTGTGGCTGGTTTTTAAAATTCACACTGCTATACTAAAAATCTCTTGCACGTATTATTTTGAGATTTTCTTCTTATATAATAAGAAAAATTAAAAATAATATATTTTTTCAGTTTCACGCTGTATCCCGCCTAGTGTTAAGACAAAATAAAAATAATATCATAAAACAAAAATAACCAAAATCTATTCATCCAGACATCATTCCGCCTTTGAACGCAATAGCTTGATTCTCACTCGGGTTACTGTGTTATTTTTATTTTTCCACTTTGATAAGTACTTTGAAAAAAGTTTGAAAAGTACAGCGTTGAGTTACACCAATGGACATGTAAGTAATGTATTGAATTGGAAGACGGAGTGTCTTAACTTAACACTAAATAGCTAGAAGTTTCAGAAAATATGAAAACATAAATAACGTATACAATACTAATATTATTAATGCTCCAGAAACTCGTGACTATGGCCGGTGTTTAAACAAAGTGAAACAACAGTTCCATTTAATTTTCATTTTCACATATTTTGAAAAGAAATCTGTGAAATATTTAAATTTTTCATTTCCTCGTTGCGTCGATTTCAGCTACTTAACACGCAATGCTTTAACTATTCAGCGAAAAGTAGGGAATGAAAGTGTCTAAACAGAAAACGGAACATCATAAAAAGAGGTTCCCAGGTTTCCTGTGCCATCTCTGCTATGTCCCGCATTACATAGCAATATCTTTAGCATATTTCTTTAGAAAAAGAATTTTAAAAAAATATACGTGATTTTTTTTACTCTCTAAATTATTTTACAGTAACAGGTCTCGCTTATACCTAAGTTAGCTACAGTTTATTTAACTTGCCTTGTTAGTTAATGTTTGTGAAATCTTGCAAGTTTAAATTGACCCACTTTCTAGTATCTCATTAATCTAAAATACTGGACTACGACTTCAGTTCTGATGAGAATGAAATGATATATAATTATTAATACAAAATGGCCGCCACAACAAAATGGTTTTTATATTTGCACAATATGGGTATCAAAGAAAAAGGTTTGATTTGTAAAACACAATTCCTTATGAAATCACTAAAAGCTTCTTTGCCCCGGTACCAGAGCGAGGAAATGAAAATATTAAATAATTAATTCCCCTGAGAAGAAATAGAACCCAAAACCGTCGCCTTACCAGAATTTAAGTTACTTTATAAAACATTGGACCATTTCATATACGTATTCAAATATGCATAAAAATCTAAAGATGAAAATCGGAAGCCCGCATCGATTGTATTTACATAACCTCACGGAGCCGTAAAGCACTTTCCTTGTTCGATACAAAGTTTATAGTAGCCAGATAGATATATTATATACACATCAGTGGATTTGAATGTATATTAGGGGAATATTTTTTTAGATTCACGCTGTATCCCGAACATATCCGTGTAGGTAATATGAGCCTGGGAACCTTGTGTTCGTTCCCTACTTCCCGCCGAATTCCGGAAGTGGCGGAGCTCAATGCTTCAGTGCAAGTCGTACCCAAAAGTTATCGCTTTTACATTGCATATTTAACCCTGGGTCACCCTGGCATCTGTTAATTGAAGACGAAATTTCTGTACTTCACACAACTTGCTGTGGTGCAGTGCACCTCCAGTATATGACGAGTAGACATCATGTCCAAATTAATTATAATGTCTTAAATGTGTTTTACGAGATCTGAGGTTATGAAAACTATAAAAATGGAGAAAGATACTCCAAGTGTGGATGGAAACCACATCCATTGCAGTAACTGTCAGCTGTGACCTTAAGGTACCTTATCTTGTAATATCATAAACCCACTACCGCTGCAAAGAGTCAAATAGTGAGTCCCAACTGCATTAGGCCCTGCTGTAATTATTAAAATCAGCTTCACGCCGTATCCCGTTTATAGCAGGGTAGGCAGAGAGAACTTAGTGTTAAGACACTCCGTTTCCCAATGAGCATATTTATTATTAAATGTACAAAGTTTATTGTAAGAAATACGTGAAAGACAAAATTTATAAATACATTAGCATACATAATACACACACACACTTTAAATACACACAATTGTATTTAAAGTCTGAGAAATGAAAGTAAATCTAAAATGACTGGTATAATAGAAAATATTTATATACTGAAATGAATGGTTTAAAGAAAGTTTAGTTTTATAAAATGTATTTTTATTCCTTAATTGTTGAATAACATTTTAAAATCGTTAAAGAAATGTTTTTAAATAGTATTCTCTCCTGCCAAATGATAAATCTTAGTAATCCTGTAAAAATCTCCCTATACAGATGCATAAGTTATAACAAGAATTTCGACGTAGCTGGATGGTAGCGTAAGGTCTAGCGGTAAGATCGCTTCGGTTTCCACGAGGCACGGGTTCAAATCTTTACTACGCCACGATATATGTTTTAAAATGTTTTCTAATAAAAAAAAAATATAAAAATAAAAAACTCCGACTGCATAAAACTAAAAAGGAAATAAACAAACCCAATAGTTTATTAAAATTAACAGTCGGAACCTCACTTCTCTCACGTGTTGAATAGCGGAAATAAACGCCGCGCTTTGCCTCGAAACCCGAGCGAAGAATATGAACAAAAGTAACATTTTAAATAAATATTTTATCTTCCTCGAACGGGGATCGAACCCACAACTACTCGCTTTTACAATCACACACTTGTACCCCAGCGCTACGAACGGCCTTGTTTTTCTTAATAATAATAAAAAAAGAAAAATGAATACGCACACCATTTAGGTGTCCTAGAAAGAATGCATCAAAACAAAATGAGAAGTGCTAAGAATGTGTGATTTACGAGCACATAAACATGTCATTCCACCCTAAGTATTAAGGAGACAAACTTTAGGCCTAAATATATACATAAAAAGGGCATTTTCTTAACGTAACTTAAACGTGTAAGAGAAAAAAAATGGAGAACGGAGTGTCTTAACACTAGTTTTCCTCTATTTAATACTGTATGAGGTAGAAGAGAGGAGGTATTTTTTTATCTTCACGTTTTATCCCGCATGTAGGAGAGTAGGCAAAGGGAACCTAGGAATCTAATGTTAAGGCACTCCGTTCCCATTAAAACCGTTCCCATGTTTCGGTGGATTCTAGAGGCATTGCGTGAAGAGTGGCGGAACTCAACGCAGCCTTTTTTTAATCTGTACCGGAGCGAGGATATAAATATATTAAATATTTCAATTCTCCAAGCGTCATTTTTTACTATGATATTTGTCCTATTTTTGTCTCTTATTTAAAAAAAAAAATTGTAGAAGAGACTGTTTCATAGCAGTGTGAAATTAAAAACATCGTGGATAAGGTAGCACTGTGGTAAGTACTGTTATAACAAAGATAAAAAAAAGCGGTTAAGTGCGAGTTGGACTCGCGCACCTAGGTATTCCGTACCAATTTCAGGATTATTCTTCAACTGGGCAAAAGAAAGTACAACTTACTTAAGTAGACAAAATTAAGTATGCGGACAAATGCACTCATTTTATATTTTATTTTATATTTTTTTTCTATGCAATACCGACAAATTATTACTTTTGCCAATTTTTCTTTTACCTGTACTAAAAAACGTTGCTTCGTATCAAATTTCTCTTCTTCTTCATTCTTCAAGATTCTGAGTTTACGGGGAATACCCTACAGATTTTAATACCCTTGCGAATTTCTTTTGATTGCGTTGATTTAGAAACTTATTTTTTTCTGAGCTTCAAAAGATGAATCTAATATCAAATCTACGGTAGATTTGGATATTTGATATTAGTTTCATCTCGATACCTCCACGTGATCATGGTCTTGACAAACGGAATTGAGGCCAGTTGTAGAGGCAAGACAAGACTGTTAACGCAACAGTTTATGGCTTTGATTCCTACTCGATGGAATAAAATATTTATTATTTTTATTTTTTCCATTATACAACACGCAATGCCTCCAGAATTTGGAGGAAGGCGGGGAACAGAGTGCAGACTGAAGGATAGATATACGGACAACAAAGTGATCCTATAAGCGTTCTGTTTTTTTTTCTTAAGGTACGGAATTCTAGAAAAACATCATTGTGTTCTGAAAAGTTTACATTTTTATCATTACAACGACTGAAGTCAGCAGTGGCGAATTTTCAATGTATAGCTATAAAATCAAAATGCCATCAAAAACATCCTGTAAAAAAACCCAAGTCTCGCAGCTCAGTCTTTCTACCGTAAAAAGTTGTGAGATCCATGCAATACCAAGTCGGTTAATCTATTTAGTCTCTACTTAAAGGACTTTCTGTCTTAAGTTATTACATAAGTTATTAACATGCCAATATTAAAAATATTTTACGTTTTAAACAAATAGATCGACTTGGACATCGCATGATTTGATTGTTAGTATGTATCACACACACTACGCAGCACGACGGGCCAGCAACCGAATTCCTCACCAGAGTCCTTCCGAATATGATGTCTATTATGTCTGTCGATAGGTTGTGTCTTCATGCGATGTCCAAGTCGATCTATTTGTTGAAAACGTAAAATATTTTTAATATTGGCATGTTAATAACGTATGTAATAACTTAAGACAGAAAGTCCTTTAAGTAGAGACTAAATAGATTAACCGACTTGGTATTGCATGGATCTCACAACTTTTTACGGTAGAAAGACTGAGCTGCGAGACTTGGGTTTTTTTACAGGATGTTTTTGATGGCATCTCACTTCTTTTTGTATAAGTAGTCCTACTTTTTGGTACCTATCTACACTTATTTTCTATTATATAGTAATAATGATTCATTAACTGCAAATGTAACCTTGTAATCCTATACATTTATATGGGATTACAAAGTTATTCATGCAGTTGGTGTATTAGGAAAACTGGACGGAAATTACAAAATATTTAGGTTTTCCCATGATTAAAACACTAAACTCTATTTGTATTCTAAATTTGAAGCTTCTATGTCTGCTAGAAGTGCCTTGGACTTTTGATGATCGGTGAGTCAGTCAGTGAGTGACAAAATTTAGAAACTTTAACAAGTTGTCATTCTTAAACTACTGGTTCAAATTGAATGAAATTTTAAATATACCGTGTTTATATAATGCCTGATTAGTTACTGAAAATTCACGTTTCTTGTTTTATCCACAACGAAGTTATAGAGGGTTGAAAATGGCCTGAATTGCTTCGAGAAAAGTATGGTACGGCCGTGCCGCTTTTTTTTGCTCGACTTGGCGGGGGCACTGCCGTGCCCCCAGATAAAATCAGATTCACGCATTATCCCGCGCACAGCAGGGTAGGCAGAGAGAACCTAGTGTTAAGACACTCCGTTCCCCATTCTCTGCCGAAATCTGGAGGCATTGCGTGTTGAGTGGCGAACCTCAACGCCTTACTTTTACCCCGACACCAGAGCGAAGAAATCGAAATATAAATTTGAATAAATGTTTAATTTTCTCGAGTCGAATCACACACACTTTGTGCCCCTGTAAGGTCATTTGAGTTCCAAACGGATTTCTACGCCGCGAAGTTACCACTATATGATAGACATATAGATTATATGGTAGATATAGATTATGTTTTTCTTCAACAATACTCCTTTTTGACTCGGCTTCGCCCGCTTAAGCTAAATTGATTTTATTATTAGTAAAATCTACAAAATTTTTACATTAATTGTAGCACATTTACTTTTTATTCTAATGTATAAGATATATTACTGTAAAGTTTCATCTTATTCCGTTCAGTAGCTTTTGTGTAAAAGTGAAGTAAGGCTTCTCGCAAAATTTTCACATTTATTATATTAGTAAGATAATAGCTTAAGAGGCCATTCGTGGCGCAGCGGCACAAAATTTGACTGTAAAACCGACTGGTTGTGGGTGCGATCCCCACTCGAGGAGATGAAATATTTACTTAAATTTATATTTCCATTTCTTCGCTCTGGTGTTGAAGCTAAGCGCGGCGTTGCAGCAGTTCTACCAATCAACGCGCAATGCCTCCAGAATTCGGCAGGAAGTGGGGAACGGAGTGTCTTAACACTAGGTTCCCTCTGCCTACCCTGTTGTGTGCGGGATACATCGTGAAGCTGATTTTTTATAATAGCTTAAAATGCTAAACATAATAATATAAAGAAAGGAGAGTACGTACATAAATAGTGGACTCTGAATTAAAAATCTGAAAAAAATTATAATATTATAAAAAGTATCGCATAATTCTACTAAGATTTATTTTGAAGGCAAATGTGAAACGAAGTTAAGCGGCTTAGTGAGTGTTTTGTGAGCGTTGTTGTAAAAAGTTTTTTTTTACTCTGAAATATACTTAGCTAATTTTTCATCTTTATTCAAGTTTATCTCAAATTGTATGAGATTTTTTGTTTGTTTTTTAGTCCCACTTGGTGCAGGGGCACAAGTGCGGGGCTGTAAACACGACAGTTGCGGGAATCTTGGAACCTAGTGTTAAGACAATTCCGCTCTTCACTTTCCGCCGAATTGTCGAGGCATTGCGTGTTGAGTTATTAAATATTTAATTATGTTATTAAATATTTAAATTCCACAAGTTAGAATCGAACATATAACTGTGGCGTTTAATAATCGCACGCTTTTGCCCCAGCGCCACGACGTTCTCATTGCTCATATATTATTCCACATTTATACACAAGCCAGTCGTGGCGCAGGGGTACAAAGTGTGACTGTAAAACCGACTTGTTGTAGGTTCGATCCCCACTCGAGGAGATGAAATGTTTACTTACATTTATATTTCCATTTCTTCGCTCTGGTGTCGAGGACAAGCGCGGCGTTGAGTTCTACCAATCAACACGCAATGCCTCCAGAGTTCGACAGAAAGTGGGAAACGGAGTGTCTTAACACTAAGTTCCCTCTGCCTACCCTGCAGTGTGCGGGATACAGCGTGAAGCTGATTTATTTATTAATTTTATTTATACACAAAAATATGTAAATTCAAGAGAGGCTTAAACCGCATTTGACATAAAAAAGGAGTATCCAATCACTATAATTTCTCTGCTCACACCGCTAAATGCAAAAAGCAAAATATTTCTTAATTAATATTTACCCAAACAAAGGATTCTTATAACAGCTAAGTCCTATAGAACTCGTCCATTAATCACAACTCAAACTTGCTTAAGATTAATTAAACTTGTTATGATATCTTCACGTTTCACGTCTTTTTTACAATCGAAATTAAAAATGGCGATTAATTTCGCAAAATAAGAGTTAAAAAAATAGAAATAGAGAATTGAATGTATTAATTAGGCTATAGTTGCTGATTCAAATTCTACTGTTTTTTACTTTTCTTCACCACATGAAGGAAGTTAATGCAAGCAGGTTATACTGTTACACCTATTGGTTTTTACAACGACAGCGGTTGGGTAGGGAAGTGGGTTCTTTCTGTTCCTGAGAAAGTGCATGTCGAGAGCAGCAAAAGGAACCCTGAGAGACTCAAACTAGGCTTTCGGCCGTCGATTGGTCGGGAGAAAATAGGGTAAAGGTAACTTTATGTCACACTCCGTTCTATACTTTCCGCCCGAAGTGTATTCGGTGGAACTCTACGCTACGTTTTTATTTAACAATAAAGAAAAAAAAAATACTTTGTTCCGCCGAGTGAGAATAGAACCCACAACCATCGCGTTTGTAGCCCGATTCTGCTTGCCAATTTTATTTTTTATAAGTAAATTTCCATTTACTTTTCCTTTTAATGTTCATCACGTTCAATATTTTTTGTTAAGGCAACATTTTATTATTTCTTATAGCTCAGCTAGAATATTATGTTTCTATCCCAGAATAGAATGTTAGTCTTATTATAGAGTGGATAAGTTTTATTATAGTGAGAGTCCGAAGTGTATGGAAGTGAAGAAGAGAATAAATTATTTTTATTTTCCTCGCTCTGGTAAGATGAGAAAGAAGATGAGGAACGGAGTGTCTTAACACTAGTTATAACGTCTCTACCCTACGGGTACAGCTAAGAGAAAAAAATGTTTTTTTTTTATAACTTTGTATCGTGTTTGAGGCCAGTCGTGGCGCAGCGGCACGAGGTGTGACTGCAAAACCGACTGGTTGTGGGTTCGATCCCCACTCGAGGAGATGAAATATTTACTTAAATTCATATTTCCATTTCTTCGCTCTGGTGTCGAGGTTAAGCGCAGCGTTGAGTTCTGCCAAAAGAATTTAGCAGAACTCAACGCCGAAAGAGAATTTGGCAGAAAGTGGGGAACGGAGTGTCTTTTTTTTATTTATTTATTTTCTCAAAATAACAAATATAAAAAACTTACATCTACTCCGCCAAATCATTTAAATGGTTTACCGACGGACAAAGCTCTCATATACACATTTAGAACTTAAACTTAAAAACTCTAGTCTTAACACTAGGTTCCCTCTGCCTACCCTGCTGTGTGCGGGATACAGCGTGAAACTAATAAGAATAACTTTGTATCGTATTAAGTAGTTAACGCTATAACTATAATGAAAACAATTTTAAATACAAAAAATTAAAGTGCCTTTCTCCATTTTCATCATGTCACTCGGTGGTTTTGACACATGCCATATAAAGATAGGATGCAGCTGTCGAATAATTAATTAATTATAAATATTGAAAACATTGAACCCAATTGTAACCGCAATATATTTTATTTTGTGGTGGTCAGTTGGGACAGGTTGTGGATTCGATGCCCACTCGAGGAAATGAAATATTTAATATTTTCACTCTGTTGTCGAGCAAAGCACGGAGTTAAGTTTCGCCACTCAACGCACATTGTCTCCAGAATTCAGCGGAAAGTGGGGACCGAAGTGTCTCACCACTAGGTTCCCTCTATCCTGCCACACCCGGGATACAGTGTGAAGTTGATAAAAAAAATATAATAAGTTCTTTGATTTTCACGATTATTACACATTTTAAATGAAACTATTTTAACCGGATTAATCGCGTAGACTCATGACCATGGAATATTGCAAAGTATTCGAAACGTCGGGTTTCCAATAATGTATAATACCAAATATACGCGATTAATCCGGTTAAAATAGTTTTATTTAAAAAAAATACTTTTGCATAAATTACAAAGAATAAAAGAAAATAAGAACGATTAATGTTCATATTTTAAATATTCGTTTCTTCAGTCTTATAATACAAAATATCTAGTAATATAAATGTGGAACAGAAGTGTCCTAATGAGTACGTGTGTAACTCAACCATATGTTCCCAGGTTCCCTCTAAACACCCAACAAGTACTAATGCGCTTTATAATTGTTCACATAGTCTACAGTAGATAGGACACGTCTGTTGTGTATCAGTTTCATAAACAGTGTGGCCTCTATGTAGAGTTAAACGGAATTAATTAGAGTTTTAGTATTAACATAAAATAACACAAAGAATTAGAAAATGTTGATTTCGTTGACATTTTCTATCTTCATCCTGCGTAAAGCGGAGTAGGCAGAGGGAACCTAGGAACCTAGTGTTAAGACATTCCGTTACCATGAAAACACTTTCGCTTCCCAGTAGAGCTGCGTAGAATGAATTAGAATTTAAGTTACTATGAACAGTAGTAATCATCATCATCATCACCGTCGCTGTAGGTGGCCACAGCGAAGGTGATGATGACCAAGCTTCACCAAAATCCAAGGTTGCCAAGCGCTGGCAGACCTAACTTTATTCTTCTATCAGTCTCTCTCTCAAAATCGTATTTTTCAAGCTGAATAGTTTGCCTTGAAAAGATAATAATCTTTATGAAAATCCACTCATAATTAGGTTGAATTATCGCATAATATACGTACGGAAAGAAAAAATACCGTCTACTTTGCTAACCCTCACTTTTTTGATATCGGTTAAAAATACAATATATAAATACTCTCTAATTTTAATTTGAGGCCAGACGTGGTGCAGCGGCACGAGGTGTGACTGTAAAACCGACTGGTTGTGGGTTCGATCCCACTCGAGGAAATGAAATATTTACTTAAATTTATATTTCTATTTCTTCGCTCTGGTGTTGAGGTTAAGCGCGGCGTTGAGTTCTGCCACTCAACACGCAATGCCTCCAGAATTCGGCAGAAAGTGGAGATCGGAGTGTCTTAACAATAGGTTCCCTCTGCCTACCCTGCTGTGTGCGGGATACAGCGTGACAAAAAATGATTACTTATTCTTCGCAATAATATCGAAGGTAAAAAAATGTAGGAATTGGCACATAAAGTGCCTTCTTCTTTTTTATACGAGTAATATGAAAATAGTTAATTGAAATATTTATTTGAAAGTTTTCCAATAGATAGCTCTCGTTTAGTTCGGGTTCCTCCACGATATGAAAATCTATAAATACTAATACAGTGAAAGGGTATATTTATATTGGCTGTAACTGAGAATTGGTAGAATGCTGTGATAGTAAAAAAGGAATCAGGCGGGTAAACCGAAGGATATAAACCGATATAAAACATCATTTATATTGAATAAGGAACTATTGCTAAGAAATTATGAGATGCTATTTTAAAAAACCTTCTTAAAAAACTAAAATGCTGGTATTCAATTTCACAATGAAAATTTTAATAAATATATAATATTTTTAAATGTTTATAAATAATTAATATGTTTTTGTATCTCGTACACAGTCCTACACAACCCAGCACACAACCTAGTGTTAAGACACTAAGAGCTGATATTTTTTTTTCAATGTTTTTTTGGCATAAAAACGCCAGACCTATTTGTAAAACCCATCAGGAACTATAGAACTCAGCTGCATGCGAAGAGTACCTCATTTTATTTTTGATCTGCTGGACAATGCTCTGCTAAGTTCACAAACATGGAATTCAGCGGAAAATAAGGTATGGACAACACACTTTTTAACATTAGGTTCCCTGTTTACCCTGATACATGCAGGATAACGTTATTATCATGAATTAGTACATGGAATTCATTTTAAGCTTGCGTACATATCACTCACGATATTAAAGAAGGCTTTCCTCAACATGATTAATGATACCTTTTTATGGCCCTACCCTTGTATGTTTAGCGCTGTTAAATGACATGTGTCAATTATAGCAAGCTTATTCCGAATTTTATTTTCAGAATAAGCTGCTGGGTGTTAAAGTTGAAGCTGTCTTGGCACAGTGCGGATTTTAAATTCAATGATCGTGGGTTCGTTTCCTACTCGAGGGAAGAATTGTATTTTAAGGACAATTCAGCGAAAAGGGGAGAATGAGTCTTAATACAAGGTAGTATTAGCAGGGTAGGAAGAGGGAACATATGGACCTACTGTTTTAGACACTGCGTTCCGATTAAGCCACTTCCATGCCCCACTTTCCGTCGTATTTTGGCGGCATTGCGTGTTTAGTGGAGGAACTAAGCGTTACGCTTTGCCTCCCTTTTCCCTCAGAGAAAATTGAATCCGCAACCGTCGCACTTACAGCCAGACAGTACAGATAGGTCATCACGTATAATATGTAGGTAATATACGTACATTTCAATTTGTCTTTTGTTTGTAGTAAACTATATAAAACAATCAATACAGTACCAAAATATTAAAAAAATATATATTTGTCAATTTTATTTCTAATTTGAAGGCCTGGTAGTCTCGTGGCTATTCAACTAGAAATTGATTTTCCGGACAACCGTAATCACCGACCGATAACTAATTGACCCTTCCTCTAGTACCCTGAATCACAGGAATAGTAAAACAAATAAACCTTTTTTAATGAAATTCCACAGTGAATTGCCGATTCGACTAAATTTGGACATCGATTCTTGACAAACCTCCATTATTGGAAACAAAATCAGGACAGGTCCTATCTCAATAAGGCATTTCCATAAACGAATTATTTTAAATATGTCCATGTTAATATTTAATTTACTTAAATTTATATTTCCATTCCTTCGCTCTGGTGTCGAGGTTAAGCGCGGCGTTGAGTTCTGCCACTCAACACGCAATGCCCCCAGAATCCGGCAGAAAGTGGGGAACGGAGTGTCTTAACACTAGGTTCCCTCTGCCTACCCTGCTGTGTGCGGGATACAGCGTGAAGCTAATTAATTTAATCGAGAATATTTTTTTAGGCACTGTTAAGAAACAACGCTCACCGCCTTCCGCCGAATTCTGAAGGTATTGCGTTTTGGATGGATCGGATTTAACGCCACACTTTGCTTCGACAGCTTTGCTACGAAATGAAAATTCTTAGAAGTTACATAAAGTATTTAAAAAGTGGAAACAATTGGTTTTTATAGAAACAATTGCAATCAGTCTTTTTGCCGTCACAACCTTTTTTATCGGCTAGCGTAAAAATAATATTTAATTTAAAAAAATATTACATAGAGGCCTGGTATAGAGGCACGCCACTCAACACCCACTGCCTCAAAAGTAGGGAACGGAAGTATCTTAAAAAAAAGAGAGTTTTAACACTAGGTTACCAGGCTCGCTTTACATCCGTCGAGGGTGCCCACCACCCTTGACTCCGCGACGTGCCTTGCAGGCTCCCGCCGCCGCGTTTCGCGGAAGACTCTTGTCCCCGCGTCTCGCGGCCAGTGGCGGTCGAGGAGGAGCACCGTGAGGTTTTAGTGGGTATTCGGACGGCCTAACATCTGCCAGTCCGCGAGCCCCACATAACCGAGCTCGAGT
>JAATLQ010036323.1:21831-37205 GCA_013421005.1 Heliconius erato x Heliconius himera | reverse complement strand
TTAAGAGTTACGATTTATGAATATACAATTCACAATATAATTTATTTATCTTCTGTACTATAATTATCTTCTTCTATCTATCCTATATAAAATGATAGAAAACATTTGTAAGTGTATTAAATATTTTTTACGAAAATTTAATTTTGGGTGATTAAGAAACAGTATAATATAATGAAATGAAATCTTTATTAAAACTATTTTTTTTTCTTCACCCTGTTGTCGAGGAAAAGCGCGTCGTTGAGTTTCATCACCCAACACGCAACGTCTCCAGAATCCAGCGGTAAGTTGGTACCTGAGTGTCTTGTCTGCTGTGTGCGGGATACAGCGTGAAACTGATCAAATCTACGATAGGAAATAATTACTGTTACCATTTTACCATAGGGGATCCTAATTCAGTTGTACTTTCAAGTTTTTTTATATTAGTGTGAGTGGTTTATAGCAAGTTTACAGGTAGCACTCGGTTGTAAATGAGATGGGCTTCGTAAACGTTCAGTTTATGGTCTCAAATGGAATGGCTGATTTACTACTTAAGTATAGACGAGGGAACACTTTCAAAGCATTAAATTAAAGTAGTCTTAAGGCATTTGTAGGTATAATTGTATAGATATATTAATAATTTAATTATGGCTCCGAAGAAAATACAGTGTGGCGTTGAGCTCCGCTACGCAATATACAATGTCTCGAATTCTGGAGGGATTATGAGTAATAAATATGTATGATGAATATAGGTATGTGGTATGTACTACAGTTAGGATGTGCCTGATGAGTCACAATGGTTTGGTGGGTGTTGTGGGTTGAAATTCAATTTGGGTAAAGGCTGTGGATGGCTTATATCACAGTCATTATAATCATTGCTTCTTTATTCGCTATTCGAATCGCATATCTTTTTTTCTAATATTCAAGTTTAATATGAATAAAAATAACATTTTATACGGAAACATAAAAATATTTGAGGTAAACAAACAGCTATTTTGGGGTAGCAAACTTTTTTACAAAGGTTTCAATATGAATCTTTAAGAGAAAGTTTTGAAAGAATATCTTCACGTATTTTCTGATTACGTTTAGATTTCAGAAGTCGGTTTTGCATTTATTTTCAGTTTTTAAAGGAATATTTCGTGAAATGATAAAAGGAACAGATTTTAAAAGTAGACAAATTATGGGATACATCATTATTGAATTTACGATGTACTTGTTATCAGCTTCACGCTGTATCCCGCACACAGTAGGGCAGGCAGTGGCAACCTAGTGTTATTACACTCCGTTCTCCACTTTCTGCCGAATTCTGGAGGCAATGCGTGTTGAGTGGCAGAACTCAACGCCGTACTTCGCCTATAAAAATTTAAGTAAATATTTCATCTCCTCAAGTGGGGATCGAACCCACAACCAGTCGGTTTTACAGTTACTTGTATTAAAATAAAAAAATCGACTTTGTATACTAATATTTCAGAAAGAAGACGAGAGAGATACTAAAATGACATAGCATCTAAATATTCAACGGCACCAGGTAAAAATAAATTAGATTTATCAGTCCATTATGCATTAAAAATAAAAACTCTTAATTATTATAACCAAAGTACCTTTAATTATATAATTAAATCATGAAATAAAATAAAGTCTAAACACGAAGTGAAAACTTTTTGTACTAAAATGTATTGTTTTGTTATTACTGCTACAACTGATACTTTTTGATTTAATTTAACGTCAGATTGTATATTATATTATGTAAATTATAAAAAAATGTAGTTTAAAATATAAATTTAAAAATAGTATCATATAATATATTTATATATTTTCTTTAACTACATGATGTATTGCACTTAGCAGGGTAGGCAGAGGGCCCCACGTAACCTAATGTCAACCGTCATTTTCCGCCGAATTCTGAAGGTTTTACGTGTTGAGTGGCGGAACGCCGTGTTTTGCCTGCAAAGCAATGAAAATATAAAATATTTGTTTCCTCGAGTAGAAATCGAACTTACGACCTGTCGTGTTTATAATCAGTTGCGCCAGATTCACAACTGGCCTTCAAAAAATAAAAAAAATGATTTTTTTTACATACCTCTATAGAAAACAAATTTATTACGTATACAATAAGGCACGTAGCACGTAGTCACGTAGCACCAGCGCTACGCTAGACCAAGCAGGCTCCTCTCAGTAAGATACGAACAATCGCTTGTTTGAATGAGAGAAAAGTAATATCAACTAATATTTTGGTTTAAAAAAACCATTGTTTGAAACTTTATTTCAAATTCTTACTTTTGTTTGAGCTTAGTGCTTTTGAAATTGTATACTTATTAGTTTATATTTAAGTTTCTGGTATTACCTACGTTTGTTACTCGGTTTGAGAAATTGGGTCAGTGTTG
Organism: Heliconius erato x Heliconius himera; assembly: GCA_013421005.1. Taxonomy (NCBI): domain Eukaryota; kingdom Metazoa; phylum Arthropoda; class Insecta; order Lepidoptera; family Nymphalidae; genus Heliconius; species Heliconius erato x Heliconius himera. The sequence goes on along the minus strand of JAATLQ010036323.1, from coordinate 34,845 downwards.
CTAATAATTAAAACTGAGAAATCCAATTATAAAAACCACTTGCCATTTGTGAAAATAACATAATTATTTTTTAATAACAAAAATTATTTCTTATGACAGTTAATCTTTCTCTTTAAGCACATTGTGGTAACCATCTAAATATGATTTGTTCAAAAATAACTATTTTATATAAGTAATGGTTTTTTTTCGCTTTACGATATATCCTGCATGTAGCAGGGTAGGCAGAAGGAATCTAGTGCTTAGATACTTCGCTCTCTACTTTCCGCCAATTTTAGAGGCATTGCGTGTTAAGTTGCGGAACACCACGCCGCGCTTAGCTTCGACACCATAGCATAGAAAATAAAATATAAAATATTTCATTTCCTCGAGTGGGAGTCGAACCCACAACGTTGTGCTCACGTACTGGCCTAATACGTAATTTATAATTATTATAAAATTTATAATCTTTCACGCAAAATCTCAAGTCAAAATATATTATTAAGGTAATATATTTTGAATACATTTGATTACAAGACACAGGCGCGTCAAATAGCACTTTAGTAATCAATCACGTTATCTACGCGCCCACAGTAGCAGCTGCTTTATTTAAAAGCAAACTTTTTGTGCCTCCTTCGTTTTGAAACAGTTGATTTTTATATATTTTTTTGTATTTGAAGTTGGTAGCTTAAAACAAAAATATTTATAAGTTTTTTAATTTTGCCTTTTTTTTCTATGTTCTCTTTTACATGTATATCCTGTCTTTTATGGAGTCACCAGACACCTATTTTACATACCCAAATTATATAATATACATTAAATTATATATATAATATATAAAAAATTATATATTATATAATATAAAATATATTTTGTGTTATATATATAATAATATACATAATTATATATATAACACAAAATATATTGTCACAATATACATAGTGTACAAATAATAAGCACAGAAAGATAGCTAGATGCTATTTATTCTACAATTATTTTTTTCTTGGGGCCAGTCGTGGCGCAGTGGCACGAGGTGTGACTGTAAAATCGACTGGTTGTGGTTTCGATTCCCACTCGAGGAGATGAAATATTTACTTAAATTTATATTTCCATTTCTTCGCTCTGGTGTCGAGGTTAGCGCGGCGTTGAGTTCTGCCACTCAACACGCAATGCCTCCAGAATTCGGCAGAAAGTGGAGAACGGAGTGTCTTAACACTAGGTTCCCTCTGCCTACCCTGCTGTGTGCGGGATACACCGTGAAGCTGATTTTTTGGTTTAAATTTTTTTTTTGGTCAAATTGGATATTAATATTATGCGTTATGAAATATTGAAATTACTTTTGCCCTATAATAGAGAAAGTTTATGCCCCTTATCAGTAGAAACAATCTTGGAATAATGGAATTTGTTGGACACAATGACTTAGAAATTAAATTATGATTTCTGTATATACTATAGCTTAGATTAGAAGGATTTTCATATTAATTATATTAGAATAACATAGGATGGCAGTAAAATATAATTGAAATTTTACAGTTACTATTTAGGTAATATGCTTTTTAATACAGTATCAAATATAAGATTAAGGTCACTTAAAAAGCATGACGACCCACCAGATATATGAAGAGGTTGATGGCAGTGGACGAGGCGAAAGAGGTACGTAGAGATTATTTCGATTCAAAAGAGGAAAACTCATCAAAAATATGCTGCATATGTTTTTTAATTAATGTTTCTTTTTTAAATAACAACAAACAGACTAACAGACATAATAATTTCCAGACAATTTATATATATATATTATATATAATATATATATATATATATATATATATATATATATATATATATATATATATATATATATAATAAGAAAAATATATTATTTCTATAGAAATCTGAAGAGAAGCAACAGTTACAGGAAGAGAAGGTGTGCGCGGAGGCGTCCCGGCCAGTGAGTGACGCGACTTATTATCGTTAGGACGTTCCCACCCCGTACAGTACTGCGCGAAGTGAACAGTGGATAACGGTTATAGGGTTTTTATATGAGTTTCTGTTTAAAATTATATTATTTTTAAGTGCTTTATAATGGTGTGATTACGTTTATATGGATTTATTTAAAATTTATGTATGAAAAAGGTTAGTATAAAGTACATTTTTTTTAAATTACTTTTGTAATAAAAAGATGAAACGGAAATTTTAAATAATTTCTAGGATTTTTTTATGAATAAATAGTAAATTTTTAAATTCTACATTTTTTATTTATTAATATAGCTCAAACTGTGTAGTAATAATAATTGAGAATTCTTGTATTTATTGCAATTATTGCATATTTTTACAATAATTTTTATAAATATTGATCTAGTTTAAGCTAACTTATAAAATGTATTTATTTTATAGTCTACAATGATTTTCGTAATCGATCGACGACGGTTGGTATTCAATTCCATTTAATAAGCTGCTTTTAAATAGATTAAGCGGATATTTTAATAGCCCTTTACCTAAATATAATGTGAACATTAATTAACTTTATAGGCTAAAGTATTGGATAATATAATTTAACTTGATTTATTTTACTCAATCTCTACATTTAGACCGTTGAGGTGTTTGTAGAGTATAATAAATATTTTTAATAGAATTATTTCATATATTTGCTAATATACGGCGTGAATTCCACAACTTCATACGCAATGCCTCGAAAATTAGGAATGAAATGTGGAACGGAGTGTCTTAACACTACATTCTATTTGCCTTTTCTGCAATATGCGGAATTCAGCGAGAAAAAAAGACGTTCATATTATATTTTATATTAGTAATGTATGAATGTATGTATAATATATAGAGAATAATATTGTTTTCCATATCTATAAAGCGAGTAATTTGTTTCAGCTCTTCCAGGATTTGTTTCTCAGTTACAGACATAAAATATAAAATAAAATAAATAAATCAGCTTCACGCTGTATCCCGCACACAGCAGGGTAGGCAGCGGGAACCTAGTGTTAAGACACTCCGTTCCCCACTTTCTGCCGAATTCTGGAGGCATTGCGTGTTCTCGTTCTTTCGTGTTCTCGTTCGCTCGACACCAGAGCGAAGAAATGGAAATATAAATTTAAGTAAATATTTCATCTCCTCGAGTGGGGATCGAACCCACAACCAGTCGGTTTTACAGTCACACCTCCTGCCGCTGCGCTACGACTGGCCTCTACAGACATAAAATATAAATTAATCAAATTTATATTTCTACCCTTAGTAAGAAGGGTGAAGTATTTATTAATAAATAGTCGAGTATGATTTATGATAGATGAGATGAATTATTAATTTAGACTCATACAAACTGTTCTTATTATAAGAATTTAAAAAGATTTGTCTTTCATAATATGATGTTATGCAAAAGTAATTTTAAATTAAATATAAAAAATAATATTGATACATATTATGAAAACGTACTAATTATCGCAATAATGTAACATAATAAGGCCAGTCGTGGCGCAGGGGCACAAAGTTTGACTGTAAAACCGACTGGTTGTGGGTTCTCGATCTCCACGCGAGGAGATGAAATATTTCCTTAAAATTAGTACTTCCATTTCTTCGCTCTGATGTCGAGGCAAAGCGCGGCGTTGAGTTCTGCCACTCAACACGCAATGCCTCCACAATTCGACAGAAAGTGGGGAACGGAGTGTCTTAACACTAGGTTCCCTCTGCCTACCCTGCTGTGTGCGGGATACAGCGTGAAGCTGATTTTATTTACATAATACCGTAAACCAGAAACAAAATTCTAACAACAACAACAAGGTAGAAATATTTTTTATTTCATTTCGATATATAAGTTTAAATTGTTTATAAAATTTTACATACACAAGACTATTTTTCATATTCAGGCATATTTTGACTGCTTACGCCGGCTAAAGTAGGTCAGACAGACCGCAATTCATAAGTTTAATGAAGGTATTTGACACTATGTTTATTTGAGACTGGGAATATCTGTTTAAATTTTTTATTCTCTCACATTAGGTCTCGAATTGTATTCCTGCAGTGATTACAAGATTAGTATTTTATGAATGTTTCATTTAATTTTTTTATAATAATGAATAGAAGTAGAACAAGTTTTTTTTTTATTTATATAACTAAACACTACAGACAGTCCGTACTTTTATTTTACTCTTTCATAACTATAAGCTGGATTGATTCAGGATGTGGAAGGTAAAACCGAAGTGGTCATAACCTCTACTAAAGAAGATATGACCACTTCGTTTCTATCTTTAAAATAGAACAAGTTACAAAACTTCTTTAAATGTTACTATATCATTAAGTGTACTGGACATCGATTTTTTTTAATTGGTTTCTTTTTTCACCGAATTCTGGAGGCATTACGTGTTGAAAGGCGGAGCTTACTTCCACGCTTTGCCTCAACACCAGAAGAAAAAAACAACAATATTTAAAATTTGATTTCCTAGAGACGGAATCGAACTCACAACCTATCATGGTTAGACTCACTTGTGCACCTGCGCGACTGCTCTCACCTAATACATTAATTTTAATTATTTTATTTGAATTAAATCTATTTCGGTCCTACACGTACTTTTTTACTTTTCTAAAGCAACGCTGTAAAAAGTTTTAAATAGATTAACTTGTAGATCTTTTCCGTTTACAAACTTCACGCGGCTTACGTACTTGTAGAATATGTTCGTTCAACTACTTAGCACGTCACATTTCACGTCCGATTAAGCAATTCATAGACGTAGAACGTGAACTTTGAGAAAAAGATATATTTTTTGTAGCTTCACACTGCAAATAGCAGGGTAGGCAGAGGGAACCTGGGAATTTAGTGTTGAAACACTCCGTTCTTGTTAAGACACTTTCATTTGCTTTTTTCCGTCAAGTCTTTAAGCGTTGCTTATTGATTGGTAGAACTCAATGCTGCGCTTTGCCTCGTTACCAGACCAAGGAAATGAAAATATGAAATATTTAGGTTTCTCGAGTTGGAATCGAACCCACAACCTGTCGCATTTACAGTTGCGCGTTTGTGGCCTATAGATACATTTTCGAATATGTCACACATTTCGAGCTATAAATTTAATAATTATTTATATACTTAGTATGATTTTTTGAACTTAATATATAAGATAACGTTTTATATAATGAAATGAAAAAGACGATGGCATATCAAAAAAAGACATTTTTAAATCCTTTTAAAAAGGGTTATTTGGGGGTTGAGACGATTATCTATTTCTTAAGTCCTAAAATGTATTTCCAACTTTTCTGATATTTATTGGTTCCATAGCTAAAAAATATATTTATATGTGTGAATGTATAAAATATATTTAAAATACGAGTACAAATTATAGGTATTTATTTAAAATACTAAGCCTATTTAATATTGAAGGTTTTAATAATAAACAATTAATTTATTTTAGTAATTTTATCGATATTGAAGAGAAAGGTGTATGGCTGCGATCAATGGTAGGCTCTTAAGCAGATTAAGGTGCCTAAATATGTATGTACATAAATTATGTAAGTCTCTTTCCTTTTACTTACTGTTTTCAGATAGCATCAAACAGATAATTGTGATGGGTTTCGTTTTATGAAAACACATTTACATGTTTTATGTTCTTGTAATATCTATAGAGGCCTATCATGGTGCAGGGACACAAAGTGTGACTGTAAACGCGACTGGTTGTGGGTTCGATCCCCTTTCAAGGAAATGAAACATTTATTTAAAAAAAATATATTTTCATTTCTTTGCTCTGGAGTCGAGGCAAAAAACGGCCTTTGAATTCCGCCACTCAACATGCAATGCCTCCAAAATTCGTCGGAAAATGGAGAACGGAGTGTTACTAGGTTCCCTCTGCCTAATCTGCTGTGTTCGGGATACAGCGTAAAGTAGATTTAATTTTTTTTTTAAGATATTTAAACGCGACAGGTTGTGTGTTCGATTACCACTCGAGGAAATGAAATATTTATTTTTTCATTTCTTTGCTCCGGTGTCGATCCAAAAGCGCGGCGTCAGGTTATGCCACTCAATATTCATACTTAGTAGTAATTATATGTTTGTTATATATATACTAAAATTATTTTTGTACATATACTTTTTTTTATATTTCTTATTTTTATGTATTATTTTAATTGATCGAGTACCACAGCACATTCGGCCCAATATTTCAATATCGTAACAGACACAACAAACAAGTAAAACAAAAGCATGTTTAATATAAAACATCCGCTGTATAAATGATGATTAACGAAGTTGCCCCGGTGCGAATGGAAGTTTTTCGATTAAGCTGGAAATGTCTGGAGACGTACCGTACTATAGAACGACACGCCTCTGTCATTTGGGGAAAGTAAATTGTGTTGGTTACAGAGTGTTTTAGCACTGTTTTATTTGTGTTATTGAAAAATATAACAATTTCGAGGAGGCCCTTTGGGGTAGAGGCACAAGTGTGACTGAAGCATGATGGTTGTGGGTTTGATTTCTATTCGGGGGAATGATTTATTATCTGTTAATATTTAAATTTTTTTCGCTCTGATATCAAAGCAAAGCGTGGCGTTGAGTTTTGTCATTCAACATGTACTCGAAAATTCGGTGGAAAATGGGAAACGGAGTGTCTTAACACTGGTTTCCTTTGCTTACCTGCTAAATGCGGGATACAGCGTGAAGCTGACAAAAAAGCAAACTTAGGTGATGATTCAAACGAAACATACTTTTGAGTTTATTTTAAATGATTAGATTTTTAACGTAATTAATACAAAACTCCGAATATGTAATAGTAAAATATACAGTTTCAGCATATGTGTTGTCTGAATTATCGGAAAATTTTATTCATTTCATATTATTTGTATTATATTGAGGCCAGTCGTGGCGCAGCGGCACAAAGTGTGACTGTAAAACCGACAGGTTGTGGGTTCGATCCCCACTCGTGGAAATGAAATATTTACTTAAATTTATATTTCCATTTCTTCGCTCTGGTGTCGAGTACAGGCACGTCGTTGTGTTCTACCACTTAACACGCAATGCCTTCAGAATTCGGCAAAAAGTGGGGAACGGAGTGTCTTAACACTACCCTGCAGTGTGCGGGATACAGCATAAAGCTGATTTCTTTTTATAATTTTTCTTGAAAATAGTGATCTATCTTAAAATATTAATTGTACCAGTTACAGAATAAGGATATAATACATTTAAGTGACTACTATATCATAGACATAGAAATATTTACGCTTAACATTTCAAAGAGGACGGCGTAAAACTCAATGAAACTTTAGAGTTTTCTGTGTTGCAATTAACAAATACTGTGCAAAAGCTTTTAAACTAGTTTTCTACGGAGTGAGATATACATTTTGTTCTTGTACGGTAGTAGGTATTTCCTTCTAAGAGCTTATAAGATGCAGTATACAGTCGCATTTCTTGCAATGTTTCAGGATGTAATCACACAACCAGTTGGTATCATAAAAAACCTAAAATATTTTATTAGTTTTGTTTTTGATTATCAGAAAATGAAGTTTTGTTAACATTTTTTACATATTTAACGTCTGGGGCTGAGACCGTAGTGGTACACACTCGCGTGTAACTGTAACGCGACGTTTGTGGGTTCGATCTCACACACAATTATTAGTTATTAATATTTCCATTTCTTCGCTCCGGTGCTATGCCTCAACAATACGAATAAAAATATAATAACAAGGTTAGCTAAAACATTGTTCACTTTGTTTCTGGATAACTCCGGTTATATTTTTTAGGCTGGCAGAAAATGAATATACCATTAATTTTTTTCTATGAGGCCGTCGTATGAATCGTAAGCGTGACAGTTGGGATTCAATTCCCACTCAGGGGAATGAATTGAGTGATCAACCAGCATTGCCTCGAGAATTCTTAATACAAAGTTCCCAGGTTCCTTCTGCCTACTATGCTATGTGCGGGATACAGCGTGAAGTTAAAAATATTTGTATACTAGTGGGACTTTCATCCAAAATCATTATATTTTGGTTAGAAAGGCCAACCTTCACTATAAAGTCATTCAAATACCATTTTTAATTTATCTCTATAGAAATATTATAAAGAACAATGAAAATAACAAAGGTACAATCGTGATTTCATTTCAAATATAAAGCAAATCGGCTTATTCGGGGCAAATGTTGTCTTATAGAAATATAGAAATACCTTTTAAATATTTACACGTATATGCTTTCACTTTTACAAGGAATAAATACAAGTCAATGTATTCGAAAGACGTCACTTTACGAACTCAACTGAGTCTTCGGGGCTGTACGATCGTGAGCTTTTTGACGTGTTTTATATATGTTGGCACCAATTGGTGTCTAATGTATCTAAAAAAGTGTAAGTTTAAAAAAAAACTCATAAAAAAAACACATAAAAAAGACTCAGGAGCTCAAGCGTGCGCGCGTGTACTCGTAAGATTGTAGGTTCGACTCTCACTCATAGCATGAAATATTAAATATTGTCATTCTCTTTGGTAACGAGTGTTCCCCCGCTCAACATGCAATTAAACGGCAGTGTCTTAATGGCGATGGAGTATCTTTACACTAGGTTCCCAGGTTCCCTCCACCTATCTTGCTATGTGGGATAGCGCGTGAAGCTGAAAAAAAATTATGACATTTATAAACAGTGTGTTTTGTTATACTGTTTCATAATTAAAAAAACATAATAAACATTACTTAAAAATATATAATCCCATTAAACATTTACCTTTCCACTGTTACATCAACTTACTCAATAAAAATATTTCATAACAATGTGATTTTGATGACAAATTTAACTTAAATTTAATTCAATATTTTTTATAAACTATTTTCTAAATATAATAACTGAGCTACAAAGGAATATTTACTATTATAGTACACTAAATATGATGATAGAACGAGGATATGGTCGCTGCTCTTCTGGAGAGAAGCACAATAACACTATAAAATCCGCCTGTTGCTTGTGGTTGAGTGTGAATATAAATGTATAGATAGGGAGAGCCGAACTGTAAATGTTTTGTTTATATTTTGAGCCATGTTTATACTATAAATTAATATCCTTTAAAATAAATAAATCAGCTTCACGCTGTATCCCGCAAACTGCAGGGTAGGCAGAGGGAACCTAGTGTTAAGACACTCCGTTCCCCACTTTCTGCCGAATTCCGGGGGCATTGCGTGTTGAGTGGCAGAACATAACGCCGCGCTTGTCCTCGACACCAGAGCGAAGAAATGGAAATATAAATTTAAGTAAATATTTCACCTCCTCGAGTGGGGATCGAACCCACAACCAGTCGGATTTATAGTCACACTTTGTGTCACTGCGCCACGACTGGCCTCAATAAAAATACAAGTAAAATAAATTAAAATAGGTGCTGTTTATAATAATTGTTTTAGGCTGTATATTAGTAAAAGTGAATAGAGCTTTAATTGTAATAATATTTGAAGGAACGTTATCTAAATGGACGTAGTTCTTGTTCCGTTACGATCAATATTTTAACGAAAAAACAAGCAGCTACACGCTTTTTTCTGCATAGTAGGGTCGGCGGTGTTTTTTTTTGTTATTGTCGATATTTTACGAATACTATAATAATTATATACTTGAGCAGTAGAACCTGAGATTTTGCAACATCAACACTTTACTCACGTACTTAGCCATAATGGTGATTGACGCACTAAAACCGGTATCAATCGAAGTTTTTCGATTAACTGTCGTAGGTAATAAATGGAGTATTACGGACACTCCCCTGTCACGCGGTGCGACAGTAATTGTGCTTGTCCTTACTACAGTAAGGACAAGCACAATATATTAAACAGTATACAAAATGCCTACAGGCATTTTGTATACTGTTTAATATATATTATTTTTTTTTAATATTTAATATATTATAATTAATGCATGAATATGTTAATATACATATCACGCTGTATCCCACAGTACACACAGCAGGATAGGCAGAGGGAACCTAGTGTTCAGACACACCGTTCCCCACTTTCCGCCAAGTTCTGGAGGAACTCAACGCCGCGCTTTGTCTAGACATCAGACATAAGAAATTAAAATATGAAATATTTCTTTTCATCGAGTGGTGATTGAACCCACAACCAGTGGCGTTTATACAATTGTGCCCTGTGCCTTAATCTTTACTTAAAATAAAATCGTAACGGATCGGAATAGAATGTAAATAAAAAAAAAATATTGGTAGCATTTCATAATAATCGCATCTAGGAGGTCTAAAAAATCTAGGCCTTTATGCACCTTAAAGGTAGAATAGGCTAAACTGATGTAATTGCAGTTTTCACTATTATATTTTGGAAAGTTATTTGGCAAAATTCTTATAATTAACCGTTTCTATGAATTGGCTTAAACCTCACTTTTCAGTACATTATTTCTAAAATGATTTACTTAGATTACTATAAAAAAATTATTTCAAATAAACTTTTTATATTAATCTAGGTAATAGTAATAAGAAATAAAAAGAAAATAATTTATGTGCATATTTGAAGGCGCAATCACTTCCAGCAGACCATCATCGAGGCATCAGATGAAATCCACCGTAGAATATATTACGTTCGGACCGAGTTGTTAAATTCGCTCCCAACATTACTAGTCACGAATAGAATTTTTTGAAGAACTAAGTGTTTTCAAGATGTTTTATTTACTTCCAAAGAAGTTTTGTTTATAGAAATTTTATGTAAGAACAATTTTAACATAATGTAAATGACAATCAGTTTTATGCAAAGACTAGAGGGCGCGCGCGGCTTCGCCCGCTTATTAGGAGTGAATTCTAAAAAAAACACGAAACACGTGTTCAATAAAATATTTTTATAAAAATCGGTGGTGATTCAAAGATTTTTCCATACAAACTTTCAACCCCTTATTTGCACCCTTAGGGGGTGAATTCTTAAAAACCATGAAACACGTGTTCAACGAAATGTTTTTAAGAGTCTGAATTTCAAATTTTATAAAAATCGGTATAGATTACATTTTTTTTCCATACAAACTTTCAACCCCTATTTCATCCCTTTAGGGTTAAAATTTTTCAAATTCCCTTCTTAGTGGATGTCCAAAATATGAAAATAAACATCTGCCCAAATTTCACGTTTCTACCATCAGCGGTTACTATACTATATTCCATTTTACATCATTCTCACATTTAGAAACGTATTAAATGAGCCAAAAATAGAAAATGGAATGATGGATCATTAGATTCCATTTGTATCTTCAAATAAAGCCGGTGAAGTGACAGTCGGACTCGCCCACCGAGGATTGCGTACCAATTTCAGGATTGTAGGTCAACAGGAAGTACAACTTATAAAAAAAGTAGAAAAGCTTTTTTAACATTTTTTAAAGTGTTATTCCAAACTTAGGAAAGAAAAATACTAATATAGCCGTGGGTTCGAGTCCTGCTACGTTCAAATTTTTATACGTTATCTAAATAAGTATTAAATTTAAGTTTGCACTAATTTTATATGAAATAATCTACAAATGAAGTTTGTAATATATATTCTTTTAGTCTACAGGAAGTTTATTAGTCTATGAGAGGTATTCCATAGGTTTCATAGGTTGATTACGCGGCGTACTTTCATATTTTTGTTAGACGAACTAAAAAGTGATCCTAAAACGCTTCCGCTATATCCTTTTGAGGTACCTAATGGGAACTCTAAAAACCAAGACAGACTTGTTTGAAATTATAGTACTTAAAGTCAAAATCAAATAATTTTATTCAAAACAACAAGTTATATGCTTCATTTTTTTAATGTTAAATAATTTACCACCAGTTCACTAAAGTTAATGCCTCAGACCTGAGAAGAACCGGCGCAAGAAACTCAGCGGGACTTTTTTTAAATCAATTATACAAAAACACATTTTAACATTTCTGACAGTGATACTTTGAAACAGAGAAGAGCGAGCGTTTCATTCCCAAGGCGTGTTATCATTTATATAATCATTAATTTGGTAATAACCTTTAACACACAAACGTCTTTTCACAACTTTTTTAAATTGTGATATAGAACATTCTCGGACGTTTTCTGGGATCCTATTGTAAAAGCATACACATTGTCAAATAAAAGAATTACGGATTCGATGTAATCGGACAGATGCAATAAATTAACTCCTCAAGTACATCACCAATTTTGGCAAAATCTGAGTGAATCTGAGATACAACTGTCAATATATTAATTTCTTAAAATTTTTGCCTTAACGATTTTGAAGGGCCTAAGTTATAGATTGCGCTTACATAACTCGCGACATACTACTATGAAAGTAGCTAAAGTAAACAAGGCGAGCTGTTTTCACTTCAGTTAATAGTCAGATTTTTTTTATCGGAAAAGCTGCTGAGCTAAGTTTATTCACCAATCTAACGATATGAGATTCCCACTGTAATATAGAGCCAATAGTGATACCGAGAAATACAGTAGAATCGACAATTTCCAACTAAAAATGGCAAATCATTTATATATATTAAAACAGAAAAGGACCAGGAATCAACCCTTGTGGGACCCCCATACTGACAAATGACCCAGGTGATTTCTTGGCATTCACATCAACCCTCTGAACCCAGTTAGCTAAATAAGAGGTCAGAAGATTGAGTGCACGTCTTACTATAAGCTACTTTCAAGACATTATATTTTTATTTAAATAGTTATTCAAAAAAATATATTGAATTAAGAATTACTGTTCTTCAACAGAGTGTTCGAGTATATTTCCCGACTGCTAAGGAAGGGTTATGTTTTTCGCGCGTATCTTGTATGTATGTAATATTCTTTATTACCTCGTATCTCCAGAACTGCTGAACGGATTTACATATTTAAGATATCGTTAGATTCGTATTAGCAGCCCAAGTGTTCTTAGATAGGTGACGTTAATAAAAAATAATCATGGCGGCTGTGGTACGCCATTGTACTTAGTAAAAAAAAAATTTTTCGTTTCGAATACTAAAATATGGGTATCAAATTCAAGAGCTCAATTTCAGGATTTCAAAGAGGTATCATGATTATCATTACCATAATAAATTCTAACAAAAAAATGAAAAATAAAAAAATATTTGTAAAAACAAAAAAGATCGGAAGAGC
>JAATLQ010036323.1:0-21731 GCA_013421005.1 Heliconius erato x Heliconius himera | reverse complement strand
AATATTTTTTTATTTTCTAATTGAATTAACAAATGCTGTTATCACTATTTTATGGTACTTTAAACTACATTCTCTAAACTTTTCAAAGCCTTGAGATATTTTAAGGTATCTACAATTGTTATACACGTGTATTCTACGAAGCATTATAACCTAATTACATTGAAAGTTTCAAACTTTCTACAAAATGAAAGAGAAAGTTTGACTACCTTTTAGACGTAGACTTTATATTGACTAACTAGCTTTAGAAAGATACCATTTGTACGTAAAATATATTCTTCTGTTTAAGATAGTTTTTAAATGAAATAAATGAAACTTTTATAAATGTTTTACGGCCCGCATTTTTCTTTTAAAACCAGGTACAGTAAAGACGAAAAAAGACGAAAAAAAACTGTTTTATCATTTTATTTTGAAAAATTTTCTTTAGTCGTGGCGCAGGGGCACAAGTGTGTGATTTTAAATGCGACTAGTTCTGGGTTCGATCCCCATTCGAGGAAATGAAATATTTATTTAAATTTATATTTTTATTTCTTCGCTCTGGTGTCGATGCAAAGACGTTGAGTTCCGCCACTCAACACGCAATGCCTACAGTATTGGCGGAAAATGGGGAACGCAGTGTCTTAACACTAGGTTCCCTCTGCTTACTCTGCTGTGTGCGGGATAAAGCGTGAAGCTGATTTATTATTTTTTTTTATTTAATTTCATAATAGTAAACACCCATCCTTTTAATTGATAAAATCACTTAACTGCCGTCGTCATTCATAGATATGATTTTAAAGATTAATAGCAGAATACTAAAATGTTTCACTAGTATATCGTTATTTGTCTTGGCCGCGCGGTCAAGTCGGGCCAAAGTGTGGCACAGTACCGGGGGATGGCGCTAATGATCGCGGGCGGGACACGCAACGGCTAGATTAGATCGGCCCAATTCTTGGGGTGTAATTTCCGCTGTATAGTTCGATGGCCCCCTTTACTAGAAAAAGCTTTAAGAAGCCGTGCCGTGGGCCTCGGAAGTAGCTATATTGTTTGTTTTATATGTGTAGCTACTAAAACAACTTTTGCTGATTAAATTATGTGTATGTAAATTATTATATATTGAACTGAGTTTTTCAATATTGAAATATATTAATATGAAAATTTATCATCACGTGATATTGACGTAAAATGTTATTTAACTAGCGGCCCGCCCACGGCTTCGCCCGCTTATAATACATGATTATTGATTTAATAAGCTAAGAATTGATTGACAACTATAATGACTTCTAATATGATTTTGTGAGTCAACCATAAAAGATAGACATATGCTGTCTTGGCATATTTTTTTTATAATTTTATGTAGAATATTTCCGTTATACATGGTTTCGCTGTAGCTTTAACCATTAAGGCTGCACACGCGACCGAAGCTTAAAAAATCAAGTAACTTCTCCCGTTTTCCCAACATTTCCTTTCCCTCAAGTAGTTTTTGTTTCTATAAAGAATATACAGACAGACAGACAGACAGACAGACAAAAATTTTACTGATTGCATTTTTGGCATCAGTATCGATCACTAATCACCCCCTGATAGTTATTTTGAAAATATATTTCATGTACAGAATTGACCTCTCTACAGATTTATTATAAGTATAGACAGGTACTTCGTATGAACATACATTTTTTTATCCCTAGAGGGGTAGTCAGAGAGAACGGAGCGCCAAACGCTACGGTCTCTACAAACCTCTTTCGCCTCATCCACTGTCATCAACCTCTTCATACATGCCCTCCGGGTACCTCTCTTACCGCTCACTTTTCCATCATAAATATTTAGTCATTCTTTCATCACTCATTCGTTTGACGTGCCCAAACCAGCTGAGCACGTTCTTCTTCATTTTCATCGTGTCATCCTCGTTAGTACCTGCCATTCTGTGTATCTCTTCTTTGTGGATTCGATCAGCTAAGCTGACTCCACATATCCTACGAGGAGATCGCATCTCCACGGCATTCACCTTTCTTACACATTCACTACTACTACATTCATAAATAATATGATATTGTATAATATCTAGAAACATTGAGGCCTGTCGTGGCGCAGCGGCACGAAGTGTGACTGTAAAATCGACGGGTTGTGGGTTCGATACCCACTCGAGGAAGTGAAATATTTACTTAAATTTATATTACCATTTCTTCGCTCTGGTATCGAGGCTAAACGCGGCGTTGAGTTCTGCCACTTAACACGCAATGCCCCAGAATTCGGCAGAAAGTGGGGAACAGAGTGTCTTAACACTAGGTTCCCTCTGCGTACCCTGCTGTATGATGTGCGGGATACAGCGTGAAGCTGATTTTTTTTTTTGATCTAGAAACATTTTAACTTACGATTCTTTAGCACTAGATCACTTTTCATATTTTTTACATATATTGTCAGACATCCAGCAAATATTTTCTATGTAACTGAACAAATGCAAAATAAACATATATCGGATATAAATCAATATTCTTTACTAAAGTTCTTAATATGCCAGCCAAAGTGAAATGGGCATAGTTTTATGGTAATGAGACGCCGGAAGAGAAACAGCGTGGGTGAACCGATACGTATCTGACAGTTTTGAATTTTAAGGAGGAGTGACCTTTTACCTCGATCAGAAGTTTCACTTTCATTTGAATTAGATCTAATACAAAAAAAAGACGCAGGTCGTGGCACAGGAGAGTACAAGTGGGTGACTGTAAAGCGATGGTTGTTAGTTCGATTACAACTCAGAGGAATGAATTCTTATTTATTAATGTTGTTGTTTATTATATAGAATTCTTGTTTATTATATCTTCGCTGGTTGTGGTTTTAAGGCATAAATCTGGCGTTCATGTAAAGTCGGCGAAAAGTGGGGAACGGAGTGTCTTAACAATAGGCTACCAGGTGTCAGAACAGAAAGAAGAACAGAGTGTTTTAATACTAAGTTTCCGTCAGCCTACTCTACTATAAATCCTTGATTATATGATATAAAAAAACAATCAAAGATTTGTATGTACCGTTGTTATTTTGTACACATATAAGCAGTTAGATGGTAGCAGTCACAGAAAGAACTAAATAATTATTTAAAATTGCCTACCTTGTTTCCCTAAAACCCACAGCTAAACCAATATTTATCATCTCTCTATTAATTCAATTATTATATATTTATTTATCTTTCATTTGAAAAATTACTATAAAAATAGTAAAAAATATATATATACCGCAATAAATAAAAAAAAAACATATTGAATATATGACATATATTTAACTGGAGTCTATCCAGTGCTCTCTGATTGATTGGAAGGTTAATATGGAAATGTATCGGTTTCGGTCGCTTGTATCAACGCTATAAACCTTCGTAATTGACTATTGATTTCCTCATTTGCATAGTTCACTGTAATACAACTGCTGGATTCTGTGAGACCAATGTTATCTGTTGATATGTTTGTGTCTTAATATGTAGAATTGAAATACTTTACGTCTTAGAGTAGTTTATTATATTATTTATTTTACTGAATACACAATGCCTCCAGAATTCGGTAGAAAGGGGAACGGAGTGTCTTAACACTAGGTTCCCTCTGCCTGCTGTGTGCGGGATACAGCGTGAAGCTGATTTAATTAGATTTTTTTATTTATTTTAGATCTATCGTGGTGTATTCAGTTTGTATATACGCTAGGTATTGGTTCGATGCTTCAAGATATTTTATTTGAATTACATCCATCATCGTGGTTTGGAAAGAAAAAACTCGATATTGAGCTTTTACACTTAACTAGAAATGTTTTTAAAAGAAACGAAAAGAGGAATACGTAGATTTTTTCTCTATGCCCGATATATGCGAGAGATGTTTGAAGTATTCTTTTTCAAGAATAAGTTTTGCTTCCAGATTTTATACTGTTTTATTTTAATATTCTTTTTTTTTTATAATGTTCAACGTTGTCTTTTGTAAAAAATCTTTTAACACTTACATATGTATGTATATGATGTATAAAATATTTGCATACCTTTTTCAGTTTCGCGCCGTGTCCTGCACGTAGCAAGGTAGGCAGAGGGAACCTGGGAACCTAGTTTTGAGAAAATCCGTTCCCATTGAAAAATTATAGCGCCTTTGTGTGTTAAGTGGCGGAACTCAACGCCTCGCTTTCCTCGTTAGTAGAGCGAGAAAATGAAAATGCCTAATACTTCCTTTTTTCGAGTGAGAATCGAACTCAGACGTTTTTTCGTTTACAGTAGTTACGCTTGTGCTCTTGCGCTACCACTGGCCTCAAATTTATATATAATATTTAATATTACGATCATTATTGAACCAAATCACTTGTTATGTTTGTATGATTAATTTACTTTTGAAGTTTTCATTTTAAACGTTTCAGTTAAGCACAAGGAATAATTTTCTTGCTAATTTAACATATTAGAATGAAATTATGTATATATACTGAAGTATTGGTCAAGGGGCACAAGTGTGTGACTGTAACGCGACGGGTGTGGGTTCGATCCCCACTCGAGGGAATAAATATTTTTATTAATAAATTTCATTTCTTCACTCTGGTACCTACGCAAGTGCCCGTCATATAGTTCCGCCACTAAACATGCAATACGGCGGGAACGGAGTGTCTTAACACTTGGTTACGTCTGCCTACACTGCTGTGTGCGGGATACAGCGTGAAGCTGATTTAATTACATTTTTAATGTATATACACTCTGTATACATGTATATAATTTATTACGTAATACCTGATCATATTAAGATTTTAGTGCTAAACAAAAAACCTAATAAACACCCACGCTCATAGTTTGTTGGATAATTTATCAAAGTGTTGAATTTTGTTTCTATAACGTTTGTAGCCAATGTTCCTATCGTGTATTGTAATAAAATTGCCAAGAATATAATGACGATGGTGAAATTTTCTTAGTAAACTAATTAGAGAAGAAGATAGCGATAGTAATGGGTTCAAATGGGAAAAGGTTAAAAGAAAATTATTACTAAAATCATATTTTAGAAATCTACAGATCTGAATAATAATGAATCTATGAAATGTTTTTTTTAGCTTCACGCACTATAATGCACACAGTTGGGTATGTATAGGGAACTTGAGAACCTAGTGCTAAGACACTCTGTTCTTTCATTCTGCAAGAAATAAAAATACTAAAAATATTTAATTTTTTTAAAGTGTTATATTCCACACTTAGGAAAGAAAAAATACTTATTTAGAAAACGTATAAAAATTTTAACGTACGTCCAAGTCCCGCGACTTGAACCCGCGCCTCCTGGAAACCAACCAGGCGCTCTGACCACTAAGCCATACGTTCTCATCAAGCTACGTCGAAATTTTTATACGCTTGTTACAACTTATTTATGTTTCTAATTGTACCAAATAAAATTCCCCTAATTTCTCATGAAGAAATATTACCAGCAATTCGTCTAAGATAGTATTTTTGTAATTAGTGATGTTATTAATTCCATAGCGCGTACCGTAGTGATGTTACGAGAGTGTTACGTGCGAAAGGGCAATCAATCAGAGGTGTTGAACCGTTAGTAGTGAGCGTGGGTAAGCCCATTCGACTGGTGTAAAGTCATAAGTAAAGCTACGATTTTGGCATGTTTTGAAGAGTTCAATAGAAATGGGTGAAATCTTTCTTTTTGCTTTACATTTGACGGATTGGAGTAAAAAATGGAGATATATTTGGGTGTAGGTAGAAATAATTTGTTATAATTTAATATTTTAATTGGTTTTAATTAATAAAAGGCTTGAACACTGATATTTCTTTTCTATTTTGGCGAACATAAGACTAGAAACTTAAATTCTTTTACTCAGCTTTAAAGCGGCTTTTTATCGGGATACAGCATCCCGCATGTAGTAAGGTAGTCAGAGGAAGTAGTGTTAAGACACACCGCTACCCACTTTACACCGAGTCTGAAGGCATTGCATGTTCAGTGGCGGAACTTAACGCCGTGCTTTGCCTCAACCAAAACGAAGAAATGAAAATATAAAATATTTGATATCCTCGAACGGGGATCGAAGCGACAACTTCTCGTTGTTTCTTCGCCTCGTAGAAACTTAAGTAATTATAAATTATTAAATTTTTAATACCACCCTGTCATAAACAAAATATATTACACATAAAAACATACTGTAATGAAATTGTAGCCCCCATATCCTACTAAGTAGATTTTTACGAGCGTTATCGGTTTTTCCCCTGAGAATCATATGAACACATACAAATAAAATTAGCCAAAAATATACGTACTTTGACCGTAAAATAAGGATTTTTCACTTTTCTCTCTTTTTAGAGAATAATGACAAATCATTTTCCTCCCTTTGCCCATGAGATACTGTGTTTTGATGTTGGAAGCTATCGTCGTGATAAGGCTTGGCCAAATCGAGATGGAATATTATATCTTTAATGCGTATTCGTGCTAGTTTTTAATGTATGGCATCCGCTTCCTATAGGCCGTGTCAGACACGCTATCCGATGATTCAGACTTTTTGTAATGTTCTTATCATTTAGTCATGCCGATGCTGTTATCAAGATAGATTTTTAATATACTTCAGACTAGTCGTGATGCAGTGGCACAAGCGTGTGACTGTAAACGCGATAGGTCGTGGGATCAATTCCCACTTGAGGTACTGAAATATTTTTCTTTTCTAAGTGTGGAATAACCCTTTAAATTTTTTAAAAATAATGAAATATTTTTAATATTCTCATTTCTTCGTTATGGTGTCAAGGCAAACCGCGGCGTTCCGCCACTCAATACGCAATGCCTCCAGAATTTACGAGCGGAGTGTCTTAACACAAGGCCCCCTCTGCCTACACGCTGAATACAGCGTAAAGATTTGAAACAATAATAAAAAAATATACTAAAATATTAGTTACTGGCAAGTTACAATAAGTATTTTACTTAATAATCCCAAAAAGAAACACATTACAAAAATAACAAAATATTATATTCATAATTAAAGCAGGTGTAGAGTATTAACTCTACATAAAACAAACTTAAGAAATTTAAATTTTGTTTTAATTTAATTAATCAAAATATGAAATAATTTATTTTTTCCTGATTATTGTTTTTTCTTTTTTTTTGCTTTTTTATGGCGCATATAAAGAAATATACGAATGTAACATGTGCATATAAATGTATTCTTATGTGAGAGTTCAAAACAAAGATGTTACTTAATTTTTCTAGCTTTCATAACATAAACAATTTTATCAGTATTTATTAATAAAACAAAATAATATTAAATATTTTCAATGTATATTGAAAATACACGCTTACAATACAATAACGGGACTGTTGAAAAAGGAGGAGCTTATCCAAAAAACTAAAGCACGATACAACAACAAAAAAAAATGGAAGAGCTTTTCCAGCTTTTACATGTGTCACATCAAAGTCGATTCATCGAAGGCGATTATGAAGTATCAGGGAAAGCCATTTTCCAATACCACGGTCAATGGGAAGTCCTTCTGGAGTATTATTTTTGGCGCGAGCGCGCTCGGGACGCTGGGGCGGCCAGTGCGGGATGCGACCTGTTGAAGTGAGGTTGCGACGTCACAGCTCCCGGGGATAGGCGTTGAATTTGAATTTGGAACGCTCCATTGTGTGGCCAGTTACAAGTGTTGTGCTTTGGTTGGAATTTTTGTGTTGTCTGTGGAGGTAAATTAGTGTTGTTTTTTTTTATAAAATTAAATATTAATAAGTATAACTTAATTTTTATTATTATATTTTTTTTATTAAATTATTTATGTAACGATCTTATTTTTATTTTTATTAACATTTTTTTGTTATTATATTTTAGAAATTAAACTTACAAAGAAATTTTGCCTGTATTTTTCTCTTTAGTACAAAGCTATAGCTCTTAGCGCGGCTTACTAATAATACCATTGTTTTTTTGAAGAGGAAAATTTATTAATGCCAGCGTTAAGGAGAAAGATAAGTCGACGTTTATTTGTGCGTAGGCGAGGATAAGGAGGATATGGTGTAGGTTGTGGCGTATACTCGTTTGTTTTTTTATTAGCTTTTTAATATTTATTAAAATAATATAAATAATATTTATCAATACTTAATATAGGAGTGTCAAGAAAATATCCACAAAACCTTAATTGACATTGAAATACATTGGGTACTTACCTTGGGTAGTTACCTGTAGGTGTATATGTGTAAAATACTTTTTTGATTGATATTGATTTTAATCTATTTTTTCCTTATATGTCCATGGAAGGAGGAGGGGGGAATCATGTTGCACATATATAAATATCTTAATTTCTTGTAAGTGTATAAGGTGCGTGAGTCAGACTCGCGTCGGTTTTGTTAAATTATCTCATAAAGTATAAGAATTCTCTCTAATTATTACCTCCGTAATATATATATACGTTGTATTTTATAAAAATAATTGTTACTTATTAACACAATATTTAAATATTAAAAGAAAATCATAAATGTATCCCCCACACAGCAGAGTAGCCAGAGGGAACCTAGTGTTAAGACACGCCGTTCCCCACTTTCCGCCAAATTCTGGAGGCATTGCGTGTTAAGTGGCGGAACTCCACGCCGCGCTTTGCCTTGACACCAGAGCGAAGAAACGGAAATATACATTTGGAATAAATATTACATTTCCTCTTGTGGGGATCGAACCCCCAACCAGTCACTTTTACACTGTGTGCCCCTGCGCCACAACTGGCCTCATTATTTATAAAACTTGTAAATGTGTCTTTTTTTGTTTTTAAAACAACGTTCAATAGTTTACAATCAATTCAAAATTTGATTTTGGGACGCCTACACAGTTTGCGCTATCTAAAGGTTATGCACCAAAATAACTGATTGAGGAATTATTCTATATTCCTATGTTAGTAAACATCACATATAAACATTATGTACTATAATATGATTAAAATGTTAAGCGGTAAACATTATAGAAGTTAATAGATACCACATTAGGTAGAATAAAAGAGATGTTGTATCGTTGATAAAGACAAACAAAAAAAAAGTCGTTTTTGGTATTTATGAATCCATGTAACATAGAGGTAGTAAGTCGAATACATTTGTCGTTTTATTAACATGTGAAATGTAAGAAAATGTATACAATATTCTTAGGATATGAAAGAGTCTACCTAAGCTATACTTTAATCAATTAAATCGTAAAATTAAGCAAATCATAAAACAAATAAATAAATCAGCCTCACGCTGTATCCCGCACACTGCAGGGTAGGCAAAGGGAACCTAGTGCTAAGACACTCCGTTCCCCACTTTCTACCGGATTCTGGAGGCATTGAGCGTTGAGTGGCAGAACTCGACGCCGCGCTTTGCCTCGACACCAGAGCGAAGAAATGGAAATATAAATTTAAGTAAATATTTCATCTCCTCGAGTGGGGATCGAACCTAAATCATGCAACCCATAAATGTAGGTAGCCCCGGTTGTTTTCAGCACACATAATTATTTTTTACTGCAAATGCAATATGGCCGCTATCAAACACTATGAGCATAATATAATTTTAGTATTATTGGTGAGAGTAGAACGCTAAGTACAATTGCTTTGATAACCATCAAATCTTGATGGGTCAGAAATAAAAAGCGGCACTTAAGATATTGGTGGATGGGTGACTTTTGGAAAATTACCTTTTAATACTGTTCAACCCTCTTGATAACTATGTCAGGTGAACAACAAAATATATCATTTTTATAAATATTTTTATTCTTCAACATATTTTTAAAACAATGAAAAAAAGTATCATGTGATATGAATTTTAAAAAGTATAATATCAAAAAAAAATAATAATTTTTATTGCCATATCTTCTTAGTAGGAGTGAAAATACCTATATAATAGTTTTCTATGTAATTTAGCCATATTTGCAATCGTAGCATACGCGTGTGATTGTAACGCGACGGTCGTAGGTTCGTTCCCCATTCGAGGAAGAGGATGATTACTAATTAATAAATTATTTATTATTATATATTTATTTCTTCGCTCTACTACCATGGCAAAAGCACAGCATTGAGTTTTCGAACGAAGTGTCTTAACACTAGGTTCCCTAGAATACAGCGTGGTATTTTAAAAAAAATGTAATGAAATTGGTTCTAGTGCTTAATTTTGATGAAAAAATCAATGATATATTAATTACTATTATACGATATCTAAGTTGAAGACTGCTGATTTGCTCTTTATAAACAAGAAAATACGTTTACAGCTTTCATAAAACTTTTGCCCTATAAAGTTATTAGCCATGCTAGGTATTTCCATATAAAAGTTCTTTATATTATATGAGTATATTAGAGTAACACTAACAAGGTCCGTGGTGGCGCAGTGACACAAGCACGCGAGTGTTAATGCGAAGGTTGTGGATTCGATTCCTACTCGAGGAAATTAGTTTCTCGAGGAATTCGCTCTGTTAACAAGACAAAGCTTAATGACGCAATGCCTTGAAAATTTGGCAGAAAATAGAAAACGTAGTCTTTTAACACTAGTTTCCCTCTGCTACCCTGCTATATGCAGGATATAACGCGAAGATCAGCTAAGAGTAGTCACAGCAAGGAAATGGACATATTAAATATTTCATTCCCCCGAGTGGGAATCGAACTCACAATCATCGCGTTTAAATATCACGACATCATTATTTAACGAAAAACACAATAAATATAACACTCTACTATAAAGTGTTTACTTTATAGCCGAATAAAATTCTATCTAAAGCTGAACTAAAATCAGAGGACGATGTAACAGCACCTGAATACATTACTGGCACTTAAAACACAGATAAGGGTAATCTATGGAGTGCGTGTAGTGGCGTCGCGATAGTGTTACCTATTCTATGCTGATTTGTTTTTGTTAACTATATTATAGTTTTTTTTTAAGCTTCACGCTGTATCCCGCAAGTAGCGGGTTAGACATAGGGGCCTTGTGTTACTACACAGAATTCTGGAGGTCTTTGCGTGTTGAGTGGCACAATTCAATGCCTCGCTTTTCCTCGATACTAGGGCGAAGTATTGAAAATATTAAATATTTTCTTAAAATATAAAATATTATTTTCTCAGGTGGGACTCGAACATAGATCTTATTGCGTTTATAGTCACACGCTTGTGCCCATGCGCCTTGATTGGCTTTTAAAGCTCTAAACTATAAACTTCTAGTCTCAGCACTATTTTATCTATGTGTAAAAATATACAGTACGAATGGTTAAAATTTTGCCTGTTTAAGTAAATGATATTAAAATATTTAATCACTTAATAATTTGATTAAATTTAAATAACTTTAACTGAAAGCCCGCAGTGGCGCAGGAGCATAAAGTATGACTGTAAATGGTTGTGGGTTTGATTCCTACTCGAGGAAATGAAATATTTATTTAAATTTATATTTCCATTTTCTACGTTCTGGTGTCAAGGTAAATGTGTGGCGTTGAGTTCCTCCACTCAGCATGCAGCAATGCCTCCAGAATTTGTCGGAGAGTAGGAAACGGAGTGTCTTAACACTAGGTTCCCATGCCTAACCTACTGTGTGGATATAATGTAAATTTATTTGATTAAATAATTTTAAATTATATTGATTGATGGAATGTTGTTTTCTAAGACGTCATAACTAGCGGTTGCCAATAGTTTTATCAATTGTACAATAGACTTGAAATTGTAATGTAGGAAAATGTTGAAGCTAAAAGAGTGATCTATAATTTGCAACAAAAAAAAAAACAGAATTGAAAAAGCAAACTATATAAATTTTAGACTTATATGAATTTTTCATTGTTAGAACCACGTGAAGAGCACCAGCTTTCGTATAAAAAAATTATCATCAAAATCGGTCCAACCAGTCAAAAGTTCTGAAATAACAAACATAAAAAATACAGTCAAATTAAAAACCTCCTTTTAAGGAAGTCGGTTAAAAAAGGGCAACTAAATATTAGCTCAATAATTAGAAAAAAAAACGTATTACTCAAAGTTCGGAAAAGTAATTTAATTTAAAATGGTTCTCGTTCAACCTTCATAACTTTTCGAAAACGAATGGCAAAGCCAGTGTGTAAAACTGGAACAAAACTCAGATTCTTTCTTCGAGTACGTTGTTATCCCAAAAAAAACAATAATTAACTTTTGAAGATACATTTCTGGCCAGTCGTGGCGCAGGGGCACAAGTGTGTGACTGTAAAAGCGACTGGTTGTAGGTTCGATCACCGCTCGAGGCAATAAAATATTTATTTAAAATTGTATTTTCATTTCTTAGTTCACCAGAGCTAAGTAAACACGCAATTCCTCCAGAGTTCGACGGATAGGGTAATGGAGTGTCATAGCTTAATACTAGCGTGAAAATGGTTTTTTATTTTATACAGATACATTAGAAATACAGTTAAGGCTAATAAAAACACTTTGAACAACACTAAACAAGTATATGTTGTGTAGAGTAACTTGTACAAAATATTTGCTTTTGCGTCGTGTATTGAGAACTAGCTAACGTTTTGTTTAAAGTATTTTAAGATGAGATCAGTGACTAAGCATAATTACTGTTAATTTATCCATCAAAGTTTTGTATATACATACATTTATCTAATAAAAAAGAAAATTTTACGAATTCTAGGTTTCTAGGTTCTTGAATGCTAGCAATATATAGCACAGAAGAGTAAGCATGTAAAATAAAGTAATATAAAAATAGATATAAAGTTCTCTTACGCTTGTTGTGGGTTCGATCCCCACTCGGGGGAATGATTATATTTTTACTTTTAGCATTTTTTAAAGTGTTAATCCACACTTAAAAAAGAAAAATACTTATGTAGAAAACGTATAAAAAATTTAACGTAGCGGGACTCGAACCCGCACCTTCTAGAAACTGACCAGGCGCTCTGACCACTGAGCCATACGTGAATGTTTTCTAAATAAGTATATATTTTTTTATTTTCTTGCTCTGATAGATAAAGCACCCCGTTGAGTTACTCAACCGTATGTGTCGATAACCGAACCGTTTGCAGCACTGAGCTTAAAGGGCGTCTTATTATATTTATAATTAGTAGTACTAATGGGGTACACGCAAATGTCACTACCGGTATGTACTAAAAAAATAGTTTTTGTTTTGGAGTCCGTTATGAAGGGGCGGCCGGTC
This sequence comes from Heliconius erato x Heliconius himera, assembly GCA_013421005.1. Lineage (NCBI taxonomy): Eukaryota > Metazoa > Arthropoda > Insecta > Lepidoptera > Nymphalidae > Heliconius > Heliconius erato x Heliconius himera. Next base: position 8,685 of record JAATLQ010036323.1, on the reverse strand, counting down.
GAGGTAGTATCATCTACTAAATACGAATACTTGTTATATCGGTCGGCCAGTGGCGAACGGAGTGTCTTTGCACTAAACGGTTCCTCATCAGGTTAGGTGTGTTTATACAAAATGCTTTCATTTAATTTTACAATTTAAAACTAATAAACTAGTCATTTGCATTTACATGGTGTTTCATTTGCTTTTAAAATATTTTTTTTTAACATTTATATAACAATTTGTATTATCCTATATTTCCATGATCTGAAAAGACGAAGAGCGTTGTTAGGTTCCGAATCCAGAAACGTCTAGTGTACTAAAAGTATGAAATTCTCAAGTTACTTTCTACTCCCAACAAAAAATAGTATATCTAAATATAATCAGAAATTTCCGCTCAATGAACACAATTTGTTTCAGGTATAAAGTGTAGTGCGGTGCAAATGACAGTGGCATACCATAGTGTCATGTGGTGAAGTGTGGTGAAGTGGTGGCGGTCGCAGTGGTCGCGAGTTCGTTCCGCGTCGCCGGCCGCCGCGGCGGTAGCCATGCCGCCGAGTTGACGACGGCGGCCGGCCGCGCCTCCCGCCGCTCGACTACTCGCTATACAAGTATGTATTTTGATATGTGACATATATAGTACGGTCGACGAGTCTTGGTCACTGTGAGTTTGGTTGTGTGGAGGTGGAGATTTGATGTTGCAAAAGTTTAGGGCGTCCACGACTCTTTGATTGTGCTGTACAGTATACTTATGTTATGTATGTGTATCTACATACTTTATTAACAATTGCAAATGATAAATAATTAAAAATTACATTAAATTATTATTGAAATTGATTAAAAAAAAATTATATTTCCATATAAGTGTACTCCATACAGTATATTAAAAAGTAATATTCTCTAAATAAGGTTTCATACTAATATAAGAGTTGATGCCATAAAATATTATTAATAAAGCTAATCTTTATTACGTCGTAATAAATACAAATGTATTAAAAATAAAGAAAAACAGACTTAGCGTATAGAAAAGCAATCTTAAATCAATTTTAATGGTACGGAACCCTAATTCCGATTGTAAAAACATGTCTAATTTTTTTTATGGTGCAACATTTCTCAAAAAGCTCGTCGAGGTTAGACCGGCCGTAAATATTATTTTATCCTACGTAGTGATTACAATTTATTTTGGGAATGGCTCATACGGACAATTCAAACAAATCTATTTGGATACATACACTTCTCTGTACAAATATTATCTATTGTGCTTTAAATGTATTCTTTCGAGGCAAAAACGTGCTACAGTAAACGCGGCAGGTTGTGGTTCGATTCCCACTGGAGGGAATTAAGTATTTCATATTATCATTTTCTTTTTGAGTTTGAGTTTGAGGCCAGTCGTGGCGCAGAGGCCAAAAGTGTGACTGGAAACTGACTGGTTTTGGGTTCGATCGCCACTCGAGGAGATGAAATATTTACTTAAATTAATATTTCCATTTTTTCGCTCTGGTGTCGAGGTTAAGCGCGGCGTTGAGTTCTGCCACTTAACACGCAATGCCTCCAGAATTCGGCAGAAAGTGGGGAAAGGAGTATCTTAACACTAGGTTCCCTTTGCTTATCCTGCTGTGTGCGGGATAGAGCGTGAAGCTGGCAATAAGGTAAAGCGCGGCGTTAAGTCCCACTTCTCAAAACGCAATGCCTCCACAATTCGGTGAGAAGCAGAGAAATGGAAGTTAATGGTAACGGAGCATCTTAACACTATGTCCTCTACTCTAGGCAGTGGGAACCTGCGTGTGGGCAGGTTCCCACTGCCTAGAGGAACTAGCTATGTCCGGAAAACAGCGTGAAGCAAAAAAAATAAAATAAATATATTGTTACAGTTCAAATAACAGAATTCACAATTGAGTGAAATTTAATTAGTATATTAATTTAATAGGTAATTTATTGAAATATAAACGCAACTGCTATTCACGCTTAGTTGATTTTAAAGCTTTAGCCAGTGGCGAATAAATGATGTGTACTATATTTTCATTAAATCAGCTTCACGCTGTATCCCGAACACTGAAGGGTAGGCAGAGAGAACCTAGTGTTAAGACACTCCGTTCCCCACTTTCTGCCGATTTCTGGAGGCATTGCGTGTTGAGTGGCAAAACTCAACGCCGCGCTTTTGCCTAGACACCAGAGTGAAGAAATGGAAATATAAATGTAAATAAATATTTCATTTCCTCGAGTGGGGATCGAACCCACAACCAGTTGGTTTTACAGTCACACTTTGTGCCTCTGCGTTACGACTGGCCTCACTATTTTTTCATAAAAAAATACTTTACATCTACAGAAATATGCCTAACTATTTTTTCATGTTAGCCATATTTCTTTAGATGTAAAGTATTTTCTATTTGTTCGTGCGTATATTTCTCCAGTGTTTTAGTGAATCGATTTCAGCAGTCGATTTTTCAATTTGTTTAGATTTATTTTTATATTTCCTTCTTTTGTGTGAATTTAGTTTGTTTATAAAATAGACGGATATATTTTTATTTGTTGTGAGGCCAGTCGTGGTGCTGGGGCACAAGCGTGTAACTGCAAAGGCGATGGGTTGTGGGTTCGTTTCCCATTCAAGAATTTGAAATATTTTCATTTCTACGCTACTCTACACGTAATATCTATAGAATTCGGCGGGAAATGGGAAGCGGAGTGACTTAACACTAGGCTTCCCCCGCCCACTCTGCTACACGCGGGATAAAACATGAACCTAAAAAAATCTTCAAATGTAATTTTATGTGTATTTAAACGAAAAATGTATTTAGTATAAAAATATCACTTTATTTTTACAAGATTTGGGAAATGCTTAAAAATAATGGTAATAAATTAAAAGGCGTTAATATGATTACCTCATTCATTCTTACATGACTGTCAAAATACAATTTAAAAAACCTGACTAATAAGTTCATTCGTTCTATAACATTTTCTAGCAATTTTAAAATTCAATTAGATTCAGATCCTGCAGTACAGTTGATTGCTTTGTGCAAATCTAGATTGAAATTTGAGAGTGCAATTAGAGTAATAATTCTATATCAAGCTGTCTATACATTTCATACACTCCTGTGCTATGATAGTATTTTTTTAAATAAAGACATGAGGCAGTCTTGGTGCAGGGGCACAAAGTGTGTTGTGGGTTCGATCCCTACTCGAGGAGATGAAATATCTTTTTTAATTCATGTTTCCATTTCTTAGCTCTGGTGTCGAGGCAAAGCGCGGCGTTGAGTTCTATCACTCATCACGCAATGCCTCCAGAATTTGGCAGAAAATGGGGAACGAAGTGTCTTAACATTAGGTTCCCTCTGCCTACCCTGCTGTGTGCGGGATACAGCGTGAAGGTGATTTATTTATTTATACTCGCGGCGGAACTCAACGCCGCACTTTGCCTCGACATCAGAGCGAAGAAGTGAAAACATAAATGTAAATAAATATTTCTTCTCCTCGAGTGGGGATCGAACCCACAACCAGTCGATTTTACAGTCATACTTTGTGCTCCAGCGCCACGAGTCATTACGTTAATGAATCAATATTAATTTTATATAATTATTTGACGTTTGTTGTGGTAATGAATATTGAAAACTAAAGTGCTTAAAATTCTATCCACTGTATAATGTGTATAATTCTATTTAATTAGTTTTCAACTGAACGGTCGTAGCATATCAGAGTTTATTTGATAAAATAATAATGTTATACGTTATATGTTAAAGTATATATAGCTAATAGTGTATTATGAAACTGCGAATCTGAACGAAAAGAGGAAAAATTGCAGTCAACCGAGGTCTCCCCTCTTACCACTCACTTTTCCATCATAAATCTTTTTTGCCATTCTTTCTCACTCATTCGTTCGACATGCTCAAACTAGCTGAGTATGTTCTTCTTCATTCTCACTGTGACATCCTCAGTAGTACCAGCTAAGACTCCGGTAACCCTGTTACCGGCAGCAATACGCCTTTCCACATCCTTTCAAAAGTCCACATCTCTTTCAAAAGTCACAACCTTTGTCTTATTCGCATTGAGGCTTAGACCATTATTTTCACACCCTCCTTTCAGAGTGGTGACCAATGCCTGCAACTTGCATTCTGATGATGCAATACGCACTGCATCATCTGCGTACAGCAGGCAATTCACATTCAGGTCACCTACTTTCACTTCCATATCACTTTGTTTCACTCCTTGGAGACAGCTACCAAATATAAATCGATTTTTTTATATATATACATATAGTTTGTATGTATAGTGCATCTAATGCAAATGAATTTACAAACATATACAAGTAGGTAAGCACAATGACAAAATAGCATCAACAAAAATATTATATATTTATTTATGATTTGTTATATATTGTTATATATAACAAATCATAAATAAATATTACTGATTTAATATTTTTTTAATCAACTTGACGATGTATCCCGCGCACAGCAGGGTAGGCAGAGGGAACCCAGTGTTAAGACACTCCGTTCCCCACCAGACTTTTTTTTTATAAATATTTTTTTGTAAGTCCCTAAGAGCAGAAATATCATCTGTCTGTATGTCTATTATATTGTATTTAAATGAAAACATTTTCATTCAAAGATTTTTTGATGAGAGATCATCGTATTTTAAAAAAATAATTTAGCCTATCTGTACAGCCGTCAAAACTATTTGTGTCGAACCAAGCTTGGACATTCTTCTAATGTAGGTATCATATTAAACTCTGGATGAAGTGATATCACAGTTCTAAGTACAAATACAATCAATATTGTCTTATGTCCATTAGAGATAAGCTTATAGTTTCCTTTTCGAAAGTGATTTAAAATTTTATTATGTACATATTGTATTATTTATTTGTTATTGGTTATATATTTTTTTGCTGATGCTACTTTTGGCTGTGACGTTTACTGAGTGACAAAAAATAAATGTTATTGTAATTACACTTATTTGTATGTGTTCGTAAATTTAGTTTGAGTGTGGAATATTTATGCACATATCATGGTTTTTGATCTTGTTTAGACCAATTAAATCAGCTTTACGCTGTATTCCGCACGTAGCGGTGTAGGCAGAGGGAACCTAGTGTTTAGACACTCCGTTCCCCACTTTTTGCCAAATTCTGGAGGCATTGCGTGTTGAGCGGCAAAACTTAACGCCGGGCTTAACCTCGACACCAGAGCGAAGAAATGAAATATAAATTTAAGTAAATATATCATCTCCTCGAGTGGGGATCGAACTTACTACCAGTCGGTTTTACAGTCACTCTTCGTGCCGCTGCGCCACGACTGGCCTCACTGGTCTGGATCTTGTTAAGACCAAACTACTTGTATCATAGTAATATTCAACGGCTGTCAATATTTAAAATCTAGGCCAGTATTTGAAATGTCCTATTTCAGGAATACAAAGGATTCCCATGAGATATATCGAGGGCTCGTATATGAAAGTTTGTTAATTTAAATATTGCTTATATGAATATTATTGTATAAGCTACATTGTCTTTCTTTGTATAAACCTAAATCATAACTTCTTATCTTAAATGGAATAGGTAAAACTAAAACCAATATTGCAATAAATGAAAAAGCTAATATCACAAAAAAAATAAATAAATAGTGAATGGTAATTATGTATTTAATTTTTTTGAGGCCAGTCGTGGCACATGGCCTCAAGCTTATGACTGTGAACGCAACAAGCTTGAGCCTTAGTTCTATCTGGCTATCGTGCAATTTTGGGATACAACGTAAAACTGAAAAAAAAGAATTTAAATTTTAATGTCAATAATTGCGTCACTAAATATTTAAAGAGCACTGCTCAGCACATCGTAAAAGGGTCAGAAAGGTGTGGGTGGGGTTAAAGTGTGCAACGTTGTTTTGACGTAGAAGGACTACGTCACGTAGCCCGAGCCATTTTTGCATACCTATTATATTAATAATATTAAAAAAAATCCTTTATTTAACATAGAGGTATAATCATTATATTCTTTATTTAAAATTAGCGTAAATATAGATATTACAGCCATCGTAAATTATTACAGTCGCTTATCGCATTCTACTTTGTGTATTGGCGTATAAAGAAAAAAAAAGTATTTTGATTTAAAATTTCAAAATGAATTGTAATTCTTTAATAAAACGATATAAGCCTTGCAACGATTTATTAAATATTTTTTTATTCATTAGAATATTCAAGCTGCCAATCCAAAAATATCATAAATATTCAAAATATACCATTGAATAAGGCAAAAAACAATCATAATCAAAGCTGAGGCCGCAAATATTCGCCTTTTTCAAAGAATTACCATATAGAGAGGGGAGTTTTAACTTTCCGTAAAATGAATTCTAAATCCAATTCCGAGCAAATGATTTTCTTCGGAAAGCTCAGACAGGATGAATTTCTTACAAAACGTGATATGCGTGTGAAAATATTTGAAGGTGCATGTTTGATTACAAATTAGTCGTACAAATATTACTGTTCATCCAGGGGCTATGAGGTACCATATTATACTTAACAAATATCTATATAAAATAGTTCCCATAAGTTTAATTTAAGATTTGTTTATGTTTAAATATTTTGATAAGTTTATTTTTGATATTAAGGAGATTTTATGTTTTGAGTAAAAAAATCGCAAATTGCACCGATTAGCCAGCTCGGTCGCGAAAATCTTTATAGTAAAGTAAAAAAATATATATTGAGTAAACTTTAAGCGTAAAACCACTTTATAATAAGCAGACACCTCTCATCTGACCTTATACTCTACAAATTTAATTTCTTTATATGTAAATATTGAAATTATTAAACTACTTAAATATAAATAAAAAAAACCCAATGAGCGATGCAGAAATACTATTCACAGGAATGTAGTTTACCATAAGAAATGCCATTTAAAAGGCACCCTCATTTAGATACTGCTCACTAATGTACTGACGATAAATATCTTCAACTTTTTAAATGGATTTCTAACCGGATGAAAATATCTTCAATATCCTAATTATACTTGGTAATTAGTGGCTAAGAGTGTTATTTACTTAGGATGTAGTTGTGTCACTTTAGAGAATAATATAGGGGACCGGCAGTTTCGGTATAGACAAAATTAACAGTTAAAATGAGGACATTCGTAACGCTGGGCCCTATAGAGTCTACCTTTCTGTATGCGGAATACAGCGTCAAGCTAAAAAAAAAGAAAAAAAACGAAATAGTTAAGAATAACATAAATATACTCAAATTAAAAAAAAATACAATATTTTTGCTGTTCATTGTCTAACAGTGACGACGACTTAATTATTCGAGTAGGTATTTCATATTCACATTGACCTCAAAAACAAAAGCGCTTCATACAACAATATCAATATATTCTACTTATAGCAAATACTTGTTTTCTTTGAACATTCACTTTATTTACATCTATTCTGAGTGAGTCCCCGCTGCTTCCTAAAACGTATGCCTTTGAGGGGAGTATCGGATATAGATTTTTTTGATCGAAAAGTCAAGTCGTGAAGCCAAAATTGTATTTTTTGGGTCACGTCTCATTTTGACAGTTTAATATTTTCATTGTTTTAGAGCAGTGGTTCCCAATCAGTGGTCCGTGGACCACCAGTGGTCCGCAGAAGCCTAAATGTGGTCCGCGAATGTTTTTAATTTTGTGACTGGGGATAGTGAGGCGAAGGTTCTGTTTAATTATCACAGTTAATTTTTAATATACCTACATGCATAGTGGTCCCTGCTACCAAGAATGATGTAAAAGTGGTCCTTGATCAAGAAAAGGTTGGGAACCCCTGTTTTAGAGGATTGGTGTATTATTACACCACTATAGTCTTGATTATAATCATATGTTTAAATAAGGCCAGTCGTGGCGCAGGGGCACAAAGCGTGACTGTAAAATCTACTGGTTGTAGGTTCAATCCCCATTCGAGGAAATGAAATATTTAGTTAAAGTTTCTTTGCTTCGCTCTGGTTTCGAAGCAAAGAGTGTAATTGATTTCCGCCACTCAATACGTAATGCCTCCAGAATTCAGCGGAAAGAAGGGAACGGAGTGTCTTAACAATAGATTCCCTCTGCCTACCCTACTGCGTGCGAGATTTAGCGTAAAACTTATTTAATTTTTAATGAATTTATCAATCAAGGTTCAAATCATTTATCTCAATACAAAGAAAAATACAACAGGTTTTATAAACAGCAAAGCGTTTTGTTACTATGTAATCTCTATGAATCATAAAGATTCCGTTCAACCTATTTCATTATTGTAAGACAGTAACAATCATACATTTTACAAGGACTTGAAGGTTATTGAAGTATGGGTTATACTTCAATACGTATTCGAAAGAGGGCCAAATGTCACGCGTCGTGGTCGGATTGAAGGGTTCCCAAATGGATACAGATTTCATTTGTCGTTATATCTGGTATTCATAAATTTGCTTATACAAATTGAAAAGCATTTTTTTAAATTAAATAAATCAAAATAATGGTTGTTTGTGTTATTAATATTTGTACGTGTTTGTAAATTCAGTTTAAGAGGTGGAATACGCATATCACTTTTTTCGTTCTTGTTTAGACCAAAGTACTGGCATCATGGTTATATTTAATAGCAGGTTATATTTAAAATCTAGGCCAGTTTTTGAAATATATAGAATATTTATTTACTATTGCACGAATACAAAGAATTCCCATGAGCTATTCGAGAACTCATATATGAAAGTTGGTAAATTTTAATATTGCTTATA